>BGNK01007105.1:5925-20546 GCA_003297005.1 Symbiodinium sp. clade A Y106
CACTAAAGAGTGCTGGGGCGCGCAACGCCCTCCTTTTCTACCTGCAGCCGATGGCTCTGCTCTCGAGAGACCCAGTCCCTGCGGCGATCGCGGATGAAAGGCTCACACGTCAAAAGCCCCAAGTCTTAAGGTAAAAGCCTGAACTCGCACGTGGCAAATGTTCCGATACTCATGCTCAGGTCAAAGTGGTGATCTGGGTGCAGAACTCGGCTTTCAGCTCCGCTCTGCCCCTCCTCCACGTCCAGAACCTTGCTCCCTGCTGCCTTCCAGCCAAGTGGTGCGGCAGCAACTGGCAACAAGCCCTCTCCATGCAGCCCCTCCTTCAAGGCTGTCCACTCACTGAGCTCTGTGCACTGCGCGTGGGAAGCGGAGCCCTGAACAGGTCCTGCAAGAAAAGGGGGCAAAGTCGTGCCACGCCAACTGGCTCGCCACTGGTAAAGTCCCGCATGCGCTTCACCTCCGAGCGAAAATCCGACACCTCAGCTGCAGGTGGATGTCGCGTGAGTCACAACATGTGACTCACCTGAGACCTGCGTTTCATGGCTCCACGGCCTTCAAATCTAAAATAAGTCGTAACTGCATCTTCGATGATCCCGGGCACATGCTTGCATAGCATCAACGGCACAATCGGCGTGGAGAGTCTTAGAGAGCCATCAAATCAAAAGAGTCGTGACTGTTGCGCTGTCTTGCTGCTTATCAGGTGTTGTCGATGGAAGTGCCAGGGTGTTGCAAATAAGAGTGGACTCGCAGAGCATGGACGGCCTTCCTGTGTGTCATGGAGAATGTGGGCACGTCTCGAGGGGTTCCAGCAGGGCCTCACTCTGAACCGCACCACAACCTTCACATGGCTTAAGCGGCACACCGGCCAAACCGTCACAGCATCTTCCATCACCTACAGGTATTGCACAAGTGCGGGTTTTGCACTTTAGAAAATCCGGCTCTGAAGAATTGTGCAACACGAACAAAGCCAGGCCTGTGAACGGTGGCGCAAGCGTATAAGAGGCTCCTGCATCAAGCCGTGCAGCATCACACCATGCCACTTCTCAACCACGAGGGCAAACTTGCTCAGTGCTCCTTCGTCGCACCAGAAACTGCCATTGAAGGAGGCGAGGAATCCACCACCTGAAGCTTGCATCCAGCGATACAGTACAGAGTGTGAGGGCACAACATCGACTGTGCTGCTTCAACTGCTTTGCTCAAGTCCCAGCATGCTTTCAACAAGCCTAACAGCCTAACTGAACCACAATATGAAGTAAAGACATAGATGGACACAGGATTTGACGTTTGCGTGACACAGGCAAGCCCCGCCTCGAAAAACTTGGACTCTTGGGATGCAATCTGCAGGTGATCTAGCTCCTGTGCAAATCCAAGTACTTGGGCATGTACTTCAGAGGCAACTACTTGGGATTCCTTTGCAAGCTCGTTGGCTTCGTCGATGAGACTCGCCATTGGCCTCGGAGCTTGATGTTGGATACATCGTATAGCTGTGCATCCCGTCCTGGTGGCGGGATCTTTCCGGACCTGACGATGCAGCGACACAGCTCAGAGCTCAGGTGCTTCACAGCGGGAGCACCTCAGGGCACATTTCCGAGCGCTCGTCCGTCACGACCAATAGTTCGTGTGCCTTCATGAAACGTTGCTACGTTCAAGCCATTTTAAGCCCTTCGCACCTGGCACCGAACACATCCTGTCTTCAAACTACTGCCAGAGGTACCCAGCCCAGCTGCACGCGATCACCGTTGGTCAGTGGCTCCTGCATGTCAATGGCGAGATCTTCGGAGTAGAGCCGATGAGTCTTGAGGGCATGAAATGACCGTGAGCATCACCATGGTCACCATAGCCAAGGGATCTTTACATTTGTCGATCTGACTACGTGCGAGATGCCAATCTCGCCGTTCAATTGGTGTCAAGACCAAGCTCAACGCTCCGGCAGACCCGCTGCGGCTCCGGTGTGGTACCATCCAGCATCTTGTCGTTCAGGCACAAACGGTACCTGCCCAGAGTGCTGGCCACTTTGGCAAACTCCGACTGTGAAGTGCTCTGGGAGCCTGCCGGGTGCCAAGTGCTTCAGCCAGAGCCCACCTCCAGTGTCCTGACACGCCCAGGACAGGGAGCATGGGGCACAGCTGCAACTCGGGGACTCGGAGGCCCACGAAGATCTCGCAGTGTTCTGGAGCGATTCCCAGGCCCTGGCACGCGAGGTTTGGCATGGCCTGTAAGGGACTGTGAACTGGCAGCTGGCAGCTTTCTCACCTGCATTGAGAGGCCCTGCGTGGAGCCGAGAATTCGGGAACCGTACGGGTACACTGCATATGCCTTGTCGGTTTACAGCCCAGATCTTCAGTTTTTCTCAAGAAACCGTCTGGGGAAGTGGCAAGGCAACCCGTAAGCATGGGGTCGCTGTGAAGACGGGGAAGATATGCAGCTGCTGAGGCCAAGTCCTGGTCGCGGAAGCCAGGTGCTGAGAATGCCTTTAAGCAGACTTCCCGGCTCGCCTCATCGGACGCAAAGCCCCAGTCTCTTAAGGACTGCATCTGCGCCTGCACAGAGCGCTAGTGTTGGAGTGGCTCCGAATGCATTGGGTAGTTTGATGAGAAGCCCTCTGCTGAGGAGCTTGGAACCGTTACCGTCTCGGCAGAAGGGATTCAACCGTCACGGATGCTTGCGTTGCGGACCATGCATGGGATGGATCAGATGGATGCAGAGGTCAAGGATGTGCTGGTTAAACTCCTGTGGCTGGCAGTGCAGTTCGACACTCCCGAAGAGGAATGCGGCACTGTCGCATCTCTTTGCATCTGGCGCAGCAACCGCAAAAAAGGACGATGAGAGAAGAGCGTGAGAGATGCACGAAGACTGCATGACAAAAACCGCGGAGCCCATCAGAGTCTCGCCTGCAGAAGGGCCTTTGTGCCTGCGGCTTGCTCCTGCATGCAAGACACAGGGATCAGTTCACCGAGCCGGAAAACCGACGTTGCTGACTCCTTGAGTGGAGCCGTCCGAGCGAAGCGCCTTGCAATCATGCACAGCTGCCGCTCGTGGTCGTGTTTCTGGCCCTGCTTTAAGCGCCGTGCTCAGCCAAAACCCGCTGAAGGGTCGCAAGCCGTGCCTCCTAAACGGATTGCGCGGTCTGCGAGTGCACTGAAAGCATCCAGCTCGTCTGCTGATGGCACCTTCAAGGCAATCTCTGGCCCAAACCTTGCCAACGGCTATCACTTCACTTGCTCTCTACCTTTGCTCTACATTGCTTGGTCCCACCTGCTCCTTTGCATTGATCTTTGCAGCGCCTACCGCTTACGTCCGAGGCGACAGCTCCAACTCCTTTGCCGTTGCAGGCCTCGATCGCCTGGTCCAAGAGACGCGTCGAAGTGGACACGCCTGAGTCATTACTTGCATGTGTGATGCGGGATGATGCGGAGCCGATTGCGGAGGCCTTCTGGTCCGTTTGCATCGATCCTGGCCGCGGCCTCGACGGTGCCCTGAACCATCTCCAGGTAGCCGGCAGCCTCGACTCCCGCGTTCGGGCGTTCGACTGCGCGCACGACTGAGCGCTCAGAGCATGTGAGGCCTGGCCTCGCTGTAGGCCTCACCTGCCCAAAGTGGTCCACGGTTTTACGGTACAATCTGCAGGGCTGACCTGTCCGTGCGGCCTTGCCTTGCGAAAGCGTTGCAAGGAGTAGGAGCCGCTCCCGGCAGCAGAGTGCATCCTAGCAGTATCCGACCCAAGTCCCCGTCCCCGAGCGTGAAGTGAAGCGTCTAAAAGAACCTCCAGCAGCTGCGTCAAAGCACTCCGCCGAAAGAAGGCTTTTCCCAAACCTCGGGCCTCAGCACACAAGAAATCCAGGCCCAGAGCTCGTGCACGAAGATACCGAGACTGTCACACGTGCCCCACCCATAGCCAGATCTTTCAGGGCCTTTTCTCCAGCATCAGAAACCACGATGCCTTGCACCTTGACCCCTGCAACCCCGTCTGTCCTCCGAAAGGCCAAGCAGCGACACATCCTCAACACAACATTTCCAACGTCAACGATGACATGTGGTGTCGCAATTAGTGACCATTCGCACAAGGCAACACGCTTCCTTGAAGCTGTTGTAGCTGGCACAATCGACGAAGGCTATGTGAGGCCTGCTTCTGTCATGAATGGAGGCCGCGCAGTGTTCAAATCCCATGCAGACCTCTGCTGATGAGCACCCCCTCCAGGTTCCACGGCGAGAGACAGCACCTCAAAGCCCATGTGTCTGCAAGTTGCTCAGTATTCTAAACTTGAAGGCACAGCTCCCGACGGTGTGCGAGTATCCGTGCACCTGGGCGATAGCACACCATTGAAAAACCTCGCTATCCTTGTATGACTGATAGTTGCCGTATGTCGTATGCACCTGGAGCATCACGTGCAGTACCGAACAGTGCATCACAGCGCGACCCTCGAGCGGGTGCTTGTCTGCATAAAGGAAAGATTTCCTTTGGAGGCGCGACTGGGCATACAGCACCTCCCAGTTTTAAGGCAATCAGCTGACCGTCTTTGCAGGGATGCTGAAGGTACATGGAGATTGGGAACTTCAATGGGCTGCACAGGCAAGGTGCTCCCAGGATTTTGGAACGTGCGGCACGCTTCTTGTTGCCGTAGTCCACTAGTTGCTGCACCTGCGGAAGCACCCTTGGCCCGGGCTCGAGTTCTGCCCCTCTCATGTTGGGCCTCGCCGACGGACTCCACAAAGCACTGAGTCAGTCCGAGGACATGCGCAGATGCACCAGGCATTTCGACGACCTGGCCAGCTTAGGATCAATTGAATTGTGTTCCAAGCATGGGGCAGCTGTGATAGACAGCATGGCAACAAAGTTACTCCCGCAAAGTCGGTACCTCGAGGTTCGCCTCCTGAAAGGAGAATTTTATCTGCACTGATGCTGAGGGCGCGTGGAGAAGCGCCTTCGATTGTAGCGGAGGCAGCGGGGCCAAAAGGTCTATAACCTCCTCGTTGTGCACCTGCATGGTTCGACGTGTGCAGAGTTGTATCTTCTCGGGGGACAACCAAGCAATCCAGCATGCCTCCAGGAATGAGCACCACACCTGCTTCACCCAGGTCGACATCGTATACTGTGGACGCAGGGAGTGCTGAGACGTGCACTCTGGCGGGCTGCCCAGTTGCAGAGAAATGGCGGAATATCTGGAGAGTCACATGCCTCTCATGCATGGAGCTGTGCTCGCACAGCACTCGCGATTTGAAGTTTGTTCGCCGCCAAGTCACGGGATCAGCCCTGGATCTGCTCCTCAGAATGCTGCGCATGATCAAAATGCCACCTCGCATGATGACTATCGCACGACTCTCACCATGATAAGAGACATTCTCGGTCTTCCGCCATATCCCAGCAGGGTGTGACCTCAGGAATCTGGGACATGCACTGCCAGCCGAAAATCTGAAAGCTGGTTGTGGTGTCCTCGGGAGCCAACTTTTCCCACTGGACGGTGGGCCACAAGAGATGACGGCAGCGCTCACTCCCTGCATCACCTGCTTTCAGGCTCAGTCGAAAACCACCTCAGAGTCTTCTTTGCTCCTCTTTGCTGCGGCCTCCTCGACGGCCTTGGACATGAAGTCTCTGTACAGAACGGCCTCGTTGCAGCCAAGCGGGTGTGAAGGCGAAATGGACCTGACCGCCCTGACAGCCTGTGCATGCTGGTCGGTAAAGACTAAGTGAGACGGAAAGATGATACCGTCGTCATCGCCCGCCTCGCAAGATGTGGCAATGGGCTCGTAATCACTCAACTCATCGACAAGTGTCACATAAGTTTTGCGGTGCAGGAGCATCTCACTCAGGAAGCTGCCTCTGAGCGAAGCTGCACCGCTGCCGGTGCCTTCACGAAATTTTTGGTTTAGTCACCGAAGCAAGCCCAGCACTGAAATACTACCTGGGTCACCGCCCTGGGGTGGCACACTGCTGTTCTACCTAGGCCGTGCCTCTGCCGATCTGGAGGATGCTGCTGACACTCTGACAGCATGTCCGACCTGGCTGAGTGCTCAACATGCCCTGGACTAGGAATCCGCACGGGGCCTCATCGGCGAAGAAAGGCCGAATCCTGACCGCCGCACGGGGACTCAGCGGGCTCCTCGCGATCGCGATCCGAGCGTCGGATTCGAGGCTTTCAGAACTCTGAAGGCTAAGGCGGCTAAGGCCAAGGCCGAAACGGCTCCCCATCTGGACGAAACGAAGCCATGCTAGGAACGCTCGTGTCATCTGTTCCCACAGGTGCCACACTACAATCCGAGCTACATAGATACCAGGGAACGCGTTTCGTGCTGGACGACCTATCTGCTCTACCTTCAACTTGTTGTGCAAGTGCTCTCAACCGCTGGGCCAGCCTGCCGACATCACACATTGTGTTGTGGAAATTTCGCACAAGCCCAAGGCCTTCAAGCCCAAGCTGGAAAGCCTGAAACCCAAACTTACCAAATTCAAAGTCTTCCACACTTGAAAATGCCTGCTGCACAACCCTGCAAATGCAGCTTTAGCTGTCAGAAACTTCGCGCACGCAGCATGACACTTGCATTTGGCATCCGAATCCGACTTTGCCATGTTTGGCCGCTCCACGCAGAAATCAAGCGCACAGCACGCAAACACCACCTGGCAGCGGGAGGCTTAAGATATACACGTCAAGGTAGTGCAGATTGTACAGCCAGGGTCGACGAGACACCACACATGTGCTCTTGAATCAACCAGCAAGCCAGAAATATCCAGAAATCTGTCGCAGGCTGTGTCTTCAAAAGCACGAGCCTGCAGCTTTGATTTTCTCCTCCGCCTCTTTGGTGAAGTAGCGTGCCTGCAGCTGACCAGCACCCACACGTTGCCTTCTGCTGAAACAACTGGTGACAGCCAAGCGCGCCTTCACGATCACCGGCTGCTCGGGAAGCTGGCCCTTTCCCAGCACCTTCATGTAGCCAGCCTTTCAGCGCGCCATCATCGGCCCGTCACTAGTGAATGTCTTCTCTTGGCAGGGATGATGCCTTCATCACATCGATGACGGGAGCTTTGTCTGTCTTGTCCTGCCGCTGCATTGCAGTTGGACGGAGCATACCGCGGCGCTTCTCTTCTGAGATAGCAGAAGCATGCAAAGGCTCACGACCTTGTAGAACAATCGTGTCTGCTCTGACACCAGGGACCAGAGGCGCTCCACGTTGATGGTGGGGATGACCTCAGGCGAAGCTGCAAGCTGCAAAATTTGAGACACCTTGCGAAGACATGCTTGGCCTTGCCATGCTTGATGAGGTGGAAGTTGCGCATTCCGACCTGAGCATGAGCGGGTACGGCGGACATGCTGTGCCCAGATTCTGCACCATCGTGGTGCCTTTCCGAAATAGCCCGGGTGGTACTTGTCGAAGTTAATGCGATGGTGGTGCCTTGTGCAGCAAGGTTATTCTCCCGGCGGCCCCACAACATGGGTACAATCAAAATCGTCCGAGCTGAGGATATTGCTGGCCACCCGAGTTTCCACAGCCACCCGGATGCTTGCGGTGCTTGCCGATCCGCCCATGCCCTGCAATGCAGCTGTCGACTTCATGCTCCAAAGCAGCAACATGATTCACAAGCTTGGAGCCGGACCCCTCTTGCGGTGGGCATGCATCTTGCGGCTCTTCTTAAACCGGGTGGTCATGGTGCCTCGTGTGGGCTACGCTGCTTTCTAGCAAGTACAAGTTCCTTAGACACTCCTCCTGAGTTGCCCGAGTTGCGGTGCAGGCGCAGGTGTGCAGGCACTTGCGGTTTGTGACCGCACTCTGGGCTGGAAGGGCACATCCAGTATCACCCAGCTCATGTCACACCGCCATGACTGTAGAATCTGCGACGGATCCCTTGCCAGCTGGTTCAGGAAACGCCCGTTCGCCCGTAGTCGGGGGTCCCCGGCGACAGCCAAAGGTTAGTTGCTGTAAAGTGGTGAAGACTTGTGGACCGTGCCGGCATAATATGAGGTCGGCACGGAGATCGACTGGGGCTTCCGCGATTCTTGGACGCCTTCCCTTGAGCCGACAAGCAACGGATGAACATCTCCTCCAGCCATGACTGCGATGAATGCCACAAGCAAAAGCTGCCACAGTAGTACCATGTAGTACCAGCCAGAGCTTGACATGGGCCCTCCTCCAAGTAGCCTTGCCACCCATGCTGTTGAGCTCTCTTTTCCATCCCAGGCCGCTGTCCGTGCACAGGTCTATGATGAACTTGCTTGGAGAACACAGGAGAATCATTCCGGATCGGCCTATGTACAACCCAGGGTGGATCAGGGCAGCAAGTCACGCCGAAGGACCTTCCTGAGCGGAACCCCCGATGCCGCATGCCGCCATCTGCAGTCCGTCCTCGCCTGGTCTGGGCCGCCACCGCAGTGAGAGCTTCAACCTGGTGCTGAGGACCTAAGACCTAAGGAAATCCTTTGACCATCCGACGATGCGACCTGGCCAGAAGCCTCGTGCCAAGCGGTTAGTAAAGAACAGTATGCCGCCTGGTCGCGAGGGGCGCCGACGCTCTCGGACTCTCTCCGGCTCGACACTGCGGAGTATCTGAAGCGAGCCTTCAGATCGCGGCCGACATCCTCCTGGTCGCATGCTTTCAGCCTTGACGAGTTTCATGGGATGAATCTCTGCTGCATGTGAGCTGCCCGCTAGGAATCATGCAAACGCAGCAGAACAGCGCTGAGCTCTTGCCTGAACTTCAGGGAAGGCGCGAATGGATGCACGGGATGACACAGACACTGTAACAGGATCCTTCCCTCCCGCCTGACGTACATGAGGCAGGCTCCTGTCAGGGACTTGCAAGCAGAACGGGCGGAAAAAGTCACGGGAGGCCGATCTCCAGCACTGTCGGGCCATCGATGTCAGCGCGATGGCGTGGCAGCAGCAGTCCGTCGTTTAGCTACATAGTGACATGTCCAAAAGGTGCCCAAAAGCCGGCCACTTGGGTATACACAAGCGAGCAGTCAACCATCACCGAGGATGGTTAGGGAAGAGAAAACGAGGAGGTACGGGCAGCGGGCTGTATGCCGAAGCATTTTTGCACACGGCACAGTGCTAGACTAGACCTAAGTTGTTTACATAGTCCAGAATTACCGGGATAAGGGATTCTCACACCGGGTAAACTCCAACACAAAGCCATGATATTACATATGAATACAAAGCTATACACATATAACTAATATTGTCATGTATCTTGCGCCCGCCCTTGCGCGAGCTTGCGCGCGCACGGGTTTTTAACCACCATGCAAAACCCTAACGCCGGCCCTACTCTTGCTACAAGAGGCGGGGGTTTAGAACAGCATCCACTTGAATGCACAACAATCCGCGAAACACGCTCCCCACCTGGCGAGGCCCGAGCCCGGTAGGGCTGCGGCCCTAGCTTGCTATTGAAGGGACTGCCAGCGCAGGTAGCAGTCCGTACAAACCCATATACTTGAGCCCCATCCGCAAACTATCTAGAACAACATCTAACAAGGATTTTGGTGGGCCTCCTCCCCCCTCCCCCCGTCCCCATGGCCGAACTGATGCAAATGAGGCGCGCCCCATTTTGCGATTTTGTTTGGGCGGCCCTATGCAAAGCTCACACATGCCTGCGTACTCACTGTGAGTAGGAGCTTCTTGCACGTTGGCAGCCCCACTAACTTATGCCAGACTGGACGGTTTACAGCCAGCCTGTGAAGTTGCAAGAAGGCGTATGGAAAAACGGGAGTGGGATTAGCCGGGGGCTGTGGGGTGTGGGAGAGCCAATGCCATGCCAATCCCCTTTTGCGATACCGACGCCAATTCCAAAAACAGCTGATGCCCTCTGGGGTTGTTCACGGGTGCCCCAAAACCTGCGATGGCCAAAAATCGCGTGCATTGCCACGTGAGCCTCCAAACGAGGTCCCGCGCAGCGCAATGGAGAAACGAAGGTCCGATGAAGCAGGTTAGCAGCACTGCCGTCCACTGCTATTGCTGCAAGCTAAACCCGCCTGAGGCGGTACACAGAAGGGCAATCGCCCGGAAACCGGGCGCTGCCCGACTTGCTGGACCGTGGTGCAGCCGACCCTTCCTGCGAGCGGGTGGGATCGGGGTAAATTCGAGACCACTCGAAAAGTGCGAAATGCCACCCATACCAAGGCATTTTAAGCTTGTGTAGCTTCTTTCTTGGGAGGGGTCCAAGCGCTCATCATGAGCATCAGATGCACCGCCATCTCGGGAAGAGCGGCCCTAAATGCCGTTCTGAGAAAAACAACGTTTGTTTTGCCAATTGCGGGGTTCCGTCAGCCCTCAGGAAGAATAACCGGGGCTCCAAAAATGCTCATGATGCATGTCTCAGGAAATTCTTAGACGTTTGGGAATGGCCATCGCACGTCGCCCGGTGGGGTCGAAGGGAAGCACGTTGCGTACCGACTGCCCCCCCCGCGCACGCGCCCCGTCATAGTGTTATAGGTTGACTTGGACAGCACGGTGCGCTCGCCATCCGTGGGCACTTAGCCAATGCCGTGTACGCCGTTGCACGCCCTCAGCGCAGCCCCTAAATATCTGTAGAAAAATGCTCGGATCTGCATCTGCTTGCAGAGTGAAAGTGTGGGTCCTTGGTCCTCCCCCGTAGACAGCAACGCATTGCGCATCTGCTCTTCCTCGTTGGCTGCAAGTTGCAGACACAAAAATTCCAGGGCTCTGAGGATGCAACTCGGCTGTGAGAACCTGCGCCACAAAGCCCCTATGGCCCCATGCTCTGCCAATCCCATTCACCCATGCCGCATGCCCCAATTCCGGCCTGGGCTCGGCTCGCTGACCTGAAGCCAAAACGGAAGCCAAGCCGAAAATTCCCAACCCCCGGTCCCTCCGCACCTGGAAAACAGCGTCGCCGTCGCCGCCCGTCTTAGGCAGCTCCGGACCCGAGCTCAGCCTGGAAAAGCTGAGTCGGAGTGGGTTCTCGAAGAACGAGCTACAAGCTGAAGGCCAAAACAGCAATCCCAGCCTCGAGATGGCAACTTCACAGAGAAGTGACGCAGCTTTGGCATCACCAGCCCAGGCTGGCCGTCCTATGAAGTGCATGTGCGTTCTCGCTCCCAGAAGTCTCGAAAAGAGGCGGATACCCGCCTTTTTGTACAGCTCGGCGAGCGGCCTTGGCGACAGATCATCCAAGGCCAAGTGCTTCGCTCTACGAAAGCGCTGCCTTTGCTTCCAGCAGCTTCGTCACAACTCCAAGAGCCTGATTCTGCATTAGGGAGAGTGAGCTCTCTCAAGAGGAGAGACGGCATGCTGAACTTCTCTCAGAAACCTGCTCGCTCTCAACTGCCTCCGCCTACATCACTTCACGCACATAAACAAGGTATACAACTCGAGAGGCTGGCTAACACGACCTAGTTGCGACCAGCTAGATTCACTTTCTGTGTTTCGGAAAACGGTGTTTCCGGGCATGCTTCCTTCTAGAGGGAAAGGTTCAGATTGCAGTTTGGCCAGCCAGAGTTGCATACATGTTCGGCCGAACTCTTCCCGGCTGCTTGGCAACTGCGGCTCGGTAATAGCGCTCGAATCACGCCAAAGAAACTTGCGGAATATGCCCACAAAGAGAATGGACGACCCTACCACGGCCGTGTGGCCAAAGGAAACCCAATCACCTTTGACCTATGAATGGAACGATTCATCGACGCGACTTGTGTGTGTGGCACCTTGGAGGGTCTTGAGGGCTGCATGTACCACTGAACACCTGATTCGAGTGTCATGTGCCAGCCTCGCTTCGTTCAGCTACAGGCGAAGCCGTCCACTGGTCCTTGGCAACCGGGCGCTAGTTTAGGATCATTTCGAAGTTTGGGGGGTCCGGGGGTTGAGACTAGGTGTGACCATGCCACAGACCATACTTAGTTATTACGATTGCGCGCAGAAGTCTGGACTTTGTCGCCAAGCGTCAAGCGAATGCTGGCAATGAGTGACGGCCAGCTTCTGAAGCCGGGAGTCAGCACCGGCAGTGCAGAAATACACCTTCGAATCACATCACCCGAAGCGTGCAAGCTACTGTTGCTCTGCTCCATGCCCTTGCAGGTTGCACGGGATTCGGCAAGGTTGCTATGCTTTGATTTCGATTCATCAGGAAGGGCTATGTTGCCTTTGGCGTGCCTACAGAAACAAGACCTAAGCAGAAGACAACGGTGCAGGAACCGGCAGCTAAGGCTCAGGCAAAAGCAAGGCCTTAGTCAAGTTGAAACTTCGACTTTTGAACACAACGTCTGACAAGCAGGCTCACAGTTTGGAGCGGCCAGGCTAGGTAAGACTCGACATGCTGCACAGGAGCAGATTCTGCCAAGTATGTTTGGTTTAATCGGCTCCGATTGGTCCTTTCGATCCTCTTTTAAAATGCGTGGTCGACATCCGAGACGGCTCCACGACACGAGTGGGGGCCCTCCAGACAGGGTCTGGCGTGCAAAGACAGGGCAACTGTGGCTGGACATGTGCACCAGGCCATGTGGCCGCCACGTGGCCCACCGGGAAGCGGGAAGGGCGGCTCAGGAAGACTCCGAAGAAACACAGTCACAAGCAAAACAATCCCCTCGATCCGAGGTACCACTTGTGGCCGGCCTGTCGAACAAAAACACGGACCAAACCCTGAAGCTGAGTAGCCGCTATCAAATCCTCTGGTCTCAGCGGAACGCCCCTAGTGCCGACATTGTGAGGAATCGCAAGCATGCCACCACCCTCCGCCGGAAGATTTTACAAGCGATGGCATGCAATGGCGGGCAAAGCACAACCCCAAAAGAAAGTGGCATGACGGCGGCCACGCGGAGCCAAGAAAGTAAAGAATGCGGCTTCCAGCATGCGGCCTGAAAGCTCTGCTTTGTATCTCAGGCTTGGGCAGGCATGGACAGAGCAGCAAGGAACAGGAGCATCAGCCGACCGAAAACATGTAGCAGCCTTGCACGGTCAGCAGCGGGGACTCTGCCGTCCACATCTTCGCGGTTGTGGCCCCCTTTACGGTGTGTCCGTCTACGTCCAAGTAAAACTTCTGTGTATGTCTGACGTTGACAGCTTGGATTGCAACCCTTCTGCGAGACGTGATTGCGAGAGCTTCGCCTGATGCAGTCTCTCCATGGCTTCTTTCACGGTGGAGTCCTCCTTGCCGCCTAAGAGGGTCAGTGCAAAATCCGCCGGGAACTGCACGAAAGAATGGCATCAATGATATGCACTCCCATGTGACTGAGAGGCCAGCTTTGGCCCAGCTTGGCTTCGGACTGAAGAAGTGGTTTCGTAACACACAGTTTCTAGTGGGAACGAACAGGCAAGCATGTAGGCCTGCCTGCAAGATGTCCAGTGCACTGACGAATATGGCATCCTGACGGAACGGAACTATGCGCGGGCGCTCCGCAATTCGCGGGATTCATGGCGCCTCCGACGCCTCCTCGCCCAGCCGGCCGCAGGCCTTCAGCGGAGCGGGTCCGGGTGCCTTGGCGAGCCTCACCAGGGCTTGGCCTCGGGCGGCAAAGCGCAAAGCACAGCACGTCACGCGGCTCAACACAAACGAGGCATACGAGGCGACGACGGAAGAAGACCTTCCCAAGAAGGGCCTGGGTCGGCGCAGGCTGAGCTCCTACAGCACAAGCCCAAAGCCCGAGCCTGGCCCTCGGAACAAGCTTGGTTCTCCGGGGCCGCCTTATTCACAGAAAAAAGCACACTCCGGAGCGAGGCTTTCAGCAGACTGGGAGCGGTGCTGTGCTGTCCAGAGCGCTTAAGGCTTTCTGAAGTTGCTGGACTACCTGCTCCACAGCATCCCAAAGAGCAATCGACATCATTGGACTGACATCTCCCGACCTGCTAACACTCAGTTCAGCCCGGCCTGCTGCAACGCAATCTCTTCCGACGGGGCAGCCGCTGACAAACCACTCAGAAGGCCAGGATCCTGTCAAAGGATGCTTGAGCATGGACCTATATATATATATATAGATAGACAGACATAGATATATATATATATACATAAACATATACAGACACATATACATATGCATGTACGTATAAAAACGCACATATACATATACATATACATATACATATACATATACATAAACATATACATATACATATACATATACATATACATATACATATACATACACATATGCATGTACATATACATATACATATACATACACATACACATATACATATACATATGCATATACATATACATATGCATATACATGTGCATACGCATATGCATATACACATACACATACACATACACATACACATACACATACATATACATATACATATACACATACACATACACATACACATACACATACACATACATATACATATACACATACATATACATATACATATACATATACAGATACAGATACATATACATATACATATACATATACATATACATAAACATATACATATACATATACATATACATATACATGTACATATAAATTATGCAAATTTATAAATGTGCATGTGAATGCTGATGCATAATTAAAGAATGAATATATATATATACAGAAAGCGTCACACTGCAGGCCCGAGTTTTTGATGCCTACAGTTACTTAACTATTTGTATTAAAAAAATTTAAAATATTAAGAATATTTAAAATATTAAAATTCAATAATTTGAATATTTTTAATATTTTAAATCCGGGGGA
>BGNK01007107.1:5422-18538 GCA_003297005.1 Symbiodinium sp. clade A Y106
CAACGTTTTTTTTGCAGGCCAGGCGAGCATCAATAGCATCAGAGTCTAATGGGTGAAACCGGACCACAACTACCGAAAGACAGGGCCTACAAACAGACACAGCTCAAAGTGAGCCAGATGGGGTGTAGGGTTTGGGGCTTAGTCCTTTAGAGTTATAGGGCTCTTAAGGTTTATTCCTTTAGGGTTGTAGGGTGTAGGGTTTGGGGCTTTTGGTTGAGATTTTCGGCGCTAGGGCTGCTAGTTGAGCTCTTGGATGGCATGTCCTCAAAGCAAACCTTTCTGGGGTGTTGTATGTTTATTTGGGTTGAGGGGTGCACCCTCATCTTTATCGAGCTTACGTGGGGTTTCAATATTGCACACCCCAAACACCGAGAAGACCCACGAAAAAGGACCGCTGGTGTTAAGCGACATTCAACCCCAAACCCTAAACAACCCAAACCCCTAAACCCCTAGACCCCTAAACCCTAAACCCGAAACCCTAACCTCAATCGCGGAAGACGGCTAATGCAGGAGAGGACGGATCGCTCCAGCAGCAGAGGGGGATCCAAAGGCAAGCCCTGAACCCGAGTGGATTGGCCTGGGCTTGGGGTTTAGGGTTAAGGAGTCGAAGTACTTGGTGCTGGTATTTCCTTAAGGTATATATATATGTATTTATTTACTGTTATTTATGTATTTATTGTTATTATTTTTTGTTTTTGTTATTATTTATAGTAGTATTATATATCCATCCGAGTGTTCCGCCGAGGCGGTCTTGCAGTGTTTGAGGGGCCAGGCGGCCTGACATTAAAAAACATGCCAGGTCAGTCAAGAAGACTAGTCCTCCAGAGTTTAGGGTTTAGGGTTTGGGGTTGGGAGTTACACATTGAAACCACAGCGAAACATCCCCGAAGCCCGAATCTATGAAGTATACTGAAACCCTCCAATTGTGGTACAGGGCAGTTTAGACCTGGTGGAGCATTGCTGACCACCCCCTGAAATGTCATTTCGGCAGTTGCTTGCGTATTTGCTTGCTTCTGTAGGGTTTATAGACGTGTGATCCGATGTTGAAGTGTGAAGACATCGAGGGTTTTGACTTCGAGAACCATTTGGGTTTTGGCTCCGGGAATTCTTCACCCTACTGTAAGCCCTACTTAAACTCCAGAAAGCTGCAACTTGGGGTAAGGATGGTCAGTGCTGGGAGTCCCTCTATTTCGCTTGAGAGGAATTCGGATAAGGATGCTCCAACCCTCTATCTTTCAGCCCTGAAGCAGAGCCTCAACTTTGCAAGGTTTGTTCCCAATCAAAGACACGACGATTGAGCCGGTGCCGGCGAGAGAGAGACTCCTGGCACACGGTTTAGGGAGTTGGGTTTGGGGCTTAGGGGGCTGTGTAGCTGAGAGAGGCAAGAAGAACCAGAGACGTGGATTATCACACAGTTGTTCAGACAGTACATAGGCCTTATCCTAAACCCTCAAAAGTAGGTAAAATAATGGCCCAAAACCAATGAAAGGCTTATTTTACATACTTTTGGGGTCCAGGTAGCCACAACCCGAAACAGTATGCACAGTCCGCGTTGAATCCGGAGAGGTATGCCGCTCCCACAGCCCACGGAATACCACACGTTCTCACACGGTTCCTGCAGTAGAAGATCATTCTACGATGATAAACTTCAGGTTCGAATCGCTGCAGAGAGGACAGGTTGACAGTCCAGGGCAACGGGATGAATGCTGTGGAAATGCACACGATCTCTGATGCGATGTGCATACTGAAGCCTTCATAAAACTACGGTAGCAAATGCCCTAAGCCCGAAAAGTATCCTGGCCGGTTCTGCCAAGGAACACCTGCTCCGACAATATTCATATTGCGTGCTCAGGGTTGTCTATTGCAGGGGTCATGTTGGAGACCCCTGGAACTACTGATGTGGACAAGAACCAGACTAGTATTCTACCCTCCGTATACTATCTGTCAGGATAAATGCAGCCAGCTTCGTGGGTCTTGCTCGCTCTGTCGCGCTCCCTCTCTCTCTCTCTCTCACTCTCTCTCTCTCTCTCTCGCTCTCTCCCTCTCTCCCTCCCTCTCTCCCTCTCTCTCCCTCTCTCTCTCTCTCTCTTTTTCTTCCCTCTCTCTCTCTTTGACTGTCTCTCTTTCTCTCTCTCTCTCTCTCTCCCACTCTCTCTCTCTCTCTCTGTCTCTCTCTCTCTCTCTCCCTATACAGGTATGATGCAGTTAAACCGATTGTTTCTTAAACGTGGAGGCATACCTGTTTGGGGGCCCACATAGTACGTAATCAGGATCCTACTGCGCGGGGTTCTTGTTGGCACGTTGGCTTCCCTGGCTTCTGAAACTCCCATCAATCGATCTATCCATGCATCATTTATATATCCATCTACCTGCCTATCTACCTATCTGTACGTATGTATACATACATACTAATACATACACAGAACCGCATCAGAACCCTAAAAGGAAGTCCTCTATCCTAAACCCTCTACCTTAAAACCTGAAACCGAATGGGACAAATGTCCGGTAATCTTGTATAAAAGCAATATTTAGCATCAGAAGGAGAATTTCTGAGGCAGTTCGTGGCTCTGCTGCAGCAACAGCTCCGTCCCAGCCTGAGAGCATTGGGATTTCTCTAAACTAAGGCGAGTTGACAGTCTTTCATGTTTCTTCATCAGTGCTTTGGAGCTGTTGCCTGACAAAAACCAACATTAAGGTATATGGGAGTTTCCGAAAATTAGGGGTACCTTATTTTGGGGTCCTTATAATAAGGATCCTACTATTTAGGGTACGATATTAGCGTTCCCTATTCTCGGAAACCTCCATATAGCTTCGGACTCAGGGATTCGTTAAAGGTGTTTTGATGTAGGGCCATGGCTTCGACAGGCAACTTGGGGGTTTTCGAGGTTTTCGAACTCATCATATTCCCTAAGACCGTGGGGTCGCAAGCCTAGACATGCTACCTACTTTGGTTTGGAGTTATAGGGATGGAGGATCCACTTATTTGAGGAATATTCTGTCCCTTTCTAGCTGCAGCTCCTGTCTGATGTGTGTCTTGCCCGGGCTTCCACGTGTGCAATGTAGCATCTTGGAGGTATTGGGTTTTAGGATTTAGAGGTTTAGGGTTTAGGGATTGTGGGTCCGAGGTTTAAAGTAGGGGCCAAGGTTTTCGGCCCAACCATACCACAATACTGATGCCCCGAACCCCTATCGCAAACATTAAGACCTCGTATTAAATACACACCAACAGATGTGCAAAGCCTGCTGCCAGATGCTGTAAACCCTACAATCGCCCTAGAACGTTTCGTGAGACAGCCATGGACAACTCTCTAGCTGAAGGCGATGAATGCGCCAAGCGCAAATCTCGCTAGTCAGGGCACCCCAAGACCCGTAACCCAAGCACTTCCGCAGCTCCCATCTCACAGTACATTTAGTGGAATCAGCTTGTTCGATGGCTAATAAGATGTACGGGTTTTGCCGATCTTACGATCTGTGTTCGTGACAGCACCTATAAATGATTTATTGCCACCATGAAGTCTGAAGGTTTGTGGCAGGCAACCCTAAACCCTAAACCCTTAACCTTTATTGCTGCTCCGGCGATGAAGATGACTACTGGACCGCTGCCTACTCCTACCTAAGCCCCCAACAGTAGGTAAAATACTGGCCCAAAAGCTGTAAAAGGCTATGATTCTACATACTTTTGGGGTCCAGGTACCTTTTTCCTCTGAACCCTGATCCGCTCCCTAGATACATCCTTTTTTCTCAGCCTTTAGCCCTCGAACCCTAAAACCCCTAAACCCCTAAACCATAAACCCTATAAGCCCTGAACCGCAACCCTTAGCACTAAACCGTTGTCACGTCCACCGGCCGAGACCGGGCGGGAAAGAAGAGGCTGTATCGGTCTGTGACCTTGGTGGGGAGGCCCAGTTGGGGGTTCCGATTCTCTTGGGGTGTAGGGTTTAGGGTTATTGGGTTTTGCGTTTAGGGTTTAGGGTTTGGGTCCAGGGTTTAGTCTAGGCCTGCAGGGCTTTTTGGGTTTGTGGATGTACTCGCAGTACTCGCATCAGCATTTATCGAGGCTGAAGCCATTTTTTGTTGCGAGGAGTTCTGCACTGTTCGAGCCTTGCTATAGGGACACCGCTTAAAACAAGATCCAGCGTGATTTTGACCTGATGTAGTTTTGTCACAACTGGAACGAGACGGAGATTTTTTCAAGTACTAAAGATGAGTTAAAGATGAGCATACGAGACGGGGGCACCGCTCAGAAACAGCAAATCCAGCCCACTAAGCAAACAAACTACGCTGCTCATAAAGATAAGTGGATCTTTAGGAAGTCCCTATTACAAAAAACGTAAGAACCCTTGCACAACCCTGTAAAACCCTTATAAGGGAAAGCTTGAAGCAAGCCCTTAATGTCTTGGTACATGGACCTATATAACCCAAAAACCTAAACCCAAAACCCTAAAACCTAAAGCTCCTAAACCTTATACAGAGAACCCCAGAAAGTTGGAACATGGCTTTAGGAGGATTCGTGCTAGGATCCCTTATAATTTACCTTAAGGGCATGAGGAGAATGATGTTCCAACTTTCTGGCTGCTACAATAGTGCAAGGGCCCATAAGGTAATAGAATGCCGTTCGTCTCGTTCGGTTCAGCCCAGACGTAGAGTTCGACACGAGTGGGGATCGGAAGGGGTTAGAGTTTATATGGTCAAGAGTGTAACGAAGCAACCCGACGTAGGTAGGATCTGTATAGATCTTCTGAGACACCAAAGTAGGCTGTGTTCGTGTATCAGGGTTTTCGGGGGGAACACTCAGCAAACCCTGGAAACACGCCGAACTCCAAGGCCAGCGCCGAAGCATGTTATTATCTGCAGCGCATCACATTACGTCGATGGACGGTGACCTCGCTTCCGAGTGAGGCGAGTCGTTTCACAAGAAGCCGATAACGAATGAATCTCTGGAGAGACTGAGGGTGGCGGGCCTGGGTGTAATGTGTTGTTGCCGGAAAACTGGATATTCGCCCGATTTCCCCCCCACGCCCCCCCTCCACTACAACATACCGACTGCGTATACTGCTCGTGTACAACTACAAGTTTATACGTATGTAGGTGTAGATTGCATGCATGCAAATTTATGCACATGGCCATCTATACACGCGTGCACCCTACAGGCTGGTACAGCGGTGATGTCTGCATATGTGTATGTGTATTTATATATACACACACATGCATAAGCTCATGTCGAGAGATGATAGTATAGGTGTAGGTGTTCCACAGTGCTTTAATCGGTCGACCACGTTTTCTTGAATGGGTTTTGTTTGCACTCTTTGGGAATGGAAGCTATGTGCAAAGAGGAGCAGCCTCGATCCTGTGGCGGGGAGAGACGTGGTGCAATGCTAGCTGGTGGGCTTTGAGTTTCAGGCGTAGGCCGGCAGGATCATACAGAACAGCTTAGTGATGGGATGTTCGTGACAGCTTCAGTAATTTCTTGAGAGCCATTTCTGACGGTAAGTCCGCAGATAGCTATATCTATTGTAAGGCTCGGACTAACAGTGTCCTCTCATGGTCCTTACACACTTGTTTCAGTAAACCCATGATCTTATAGGGTTTAGGGTTCAGGGTCCCTATACATACCCCACCCCCTCTAACCCTAAACCCTAAACCCTAAACTCTATCAGCAGAAACACACAAAACGTCAGATACACTCCCAAGTCACAGAGCCCGAAGCCTCAAAACCTTCCGTCTGAGCTACGCTTGATGGTCAAAATCCTGCATTACCCATAATAAGGAATATACCATAATTCCCATAATAAGGAATATACCATAATTCCCATACTTTAGGGTCCTTAAGGTCATGCAGGATTTTGTCCATCAACCGTAGTGTCACGATCATGGACACTGCAGTGAGAGAGATGGACTTCCATGAAAATCATCATTCCATGACCACAATTAGAGTTTTGATTCAGGAACCATGTCCTGTCGGGTTTACCTAAACCCTAAACCCTATGTTATGCTGACGGTAGCCGATAACCCCGAAAGCGTGTGGAAGTTGGACTCAGCAAGTCCCTATAAACCCTGAACCCCTAAGTCTCGTAGAGTTCCTAAACCCTGAACCGCTCAAGCCCCTAAACTCCTAAACCCCCTGAACCCTATAAACCCTAAACCCCATATTAAATCCATCCTGAGAGCCTGACATCCTCAGTCACACTGCTATGAAAAAGCACCGACACAGACGGATCCCTTCCTTGAGTGGAGACCTTCAACCTTCAGCCCCACTCCTACTTCCCAAAATAGCTTAAAAACCCCAGAGCCTACACTCCCTAATCCCCGAAAAAAGGGTTAAAACCCTTCTGCCCCAAAACCTGGATCATTGAAGTGGTCTCACACGTTTCGGTGCTTTTTCGTGTCCGCAGAATCACTGGCAGCTGGCATTTGCCTAGTCTTCGCCAGCTTTTCCGCTTAGCAGACAGCACTTCACGGAACCGTGCGCCTTATGTGACGTGTTGCTGGGAGGCTCCCAAAGTCCTTTCATTGACGGCATATACCTGAAATCCCATTCAGGAGCACTTGATACTTCAGGGGCACTCCTTACTTGAAGGGTCCTTGAGCGTCTGGTTATTTTCGAACCCAAGCGTGTGATCATATGGGGTTTGGTCAATACTTACATAATCGTATTCTTTAGGCTCAATTAGGCTCCCTACTGCATTCATGGTATAAATAAAGGAACCCAAACTCAAGTATGTTAGTGCTGCAAGGGTTGATGGTTTCGGGGCTGGGTGTTGAGCATGATGCAGGGCGTCGATACATGGTGCAAGCGGAAGCGCCTGGACCTCCAAAATTTGTTACCCACGGTTGAGGCGCCCCAGCCATGCACAATCGTTGTGTACCGTATTTTGCTATCACTAGGATCCTAACAAAGCTGGACTAGGTGAAGGAGGGTGCTCAGTTTGTGGTTGTTGCTGTAACATCAGCTTCAACCGTAAGTAATTGTCGTCCCGTGTAGTTCCCAAGACATGATATTCAAGCTCATGGCAACTGTCAGCCTTCTTCTACTGATTATTTTGACTCGTACGTTACAATTGCAAAACTCTGTTTGCACCTGCTGCAGCCCGTTTACAGCCTAAAGCCTGAACGTTAAGCTGTTAACCATGATAAGCCGTAAACCCTAAACCCCTAAACCCTAAATCCTAAAACCCTAATTACGCCCTAAAACCCTAAACCCTGACCCAACTTGCGGCTGAGCGTCACGGTTTGCCGTCGAGGGCCGCGGATGCCTGTCAACCTGGCAGGATGCCGTGTGGCCAAAGCCACCCTTGCGCCAGCGCCAATGAATCGTCGCAGAAAATGCTGGCGAGGGGCAAGTAGGGTATACATACTAGACACACATCGGTTCAAGAAGCACATACAAAAATGGCGATTGTGCCAACTTTTTTGTAGTTGTTGGCACATACGTTCGGTGGGTGGCGAGGAGTACAGCTTGTGCACACCTAGGTTGGTGGAGGATGAGCATGCGAACGTAGAACAGCTGTGTTTCAATAATCTGCCTGTAGATTGAGTTGTGGACATTCACTGTGTTTCAGGAGGGTGGTGTGATGAATGCCAGCGTGTGGCATCAAACACAATTCCATGTCACAGTTTGGCTGTTGAGTGTTCTGGTTCATTCTCCTCGATCTGTCATGCACTTAGGATTGACATGAGTAGAGTAGCTGAGTAGCTTCCCCACAGTTGGACCCGTAGGGTGCACTGTCGCGAATAAGGATTGCAGGAACCGTGGTCTTTTCGACTCCAATCGCCCATGTCCCCGAATGGTGGTGTTGCACAGATTTCATGTTCATTTGGCAACTTTCCGGCACGCTCAACCTGATGGCTATACCCCCAACACGACGATCTCACAGAGGCAATTCGCACGACACGCGGCGCTGCAGAGGTCAGAACAAGCACCGGTTTTGGTTTGAACTGCTACCAGTACAGGGTGGACTCGGCCGGGCGACGACGGCGGTACACGCTGCTAGACACGCATGTGACAGCGGTATAAAAAGAATAGCAATCAGACCGGCCGGAAGCACGACACTCTTCACCAGATGGCTGGAAGGCACCCATATGCCAGAATTTAGGAAATTCAATGTAGTCCTGGCATTCTGGGGTTCTACTGTGTGCAACCGACATCTGCAGTGGGGCCAGTCCTGCAACGGGGCTTCGTGAGCAGAGTTGAAGCCTCCATTGGATGTACGCCTCGCTGCCCATTTCGTGCAAATGGGCAGCTCCTGTTGGTCCCGTGGTAGGGCCCAGTCCCCTCACGGCTGCAGGGTCGCTTTGCAGTGCCGCGATTCCAGGTGGCTCTTCCATGCAGCGTTCCACACGCGATTCTTACACTGGTTAAGCTAGACGTGTCCAATGGGCTCACAGTGCACGCCGTTTATACGCGTCGTGAAGTTCGCAGACACGGGCGGGCGTGGCGACGATGTATAAGTGTCGTCAAGGTACTTTAAGATCGCTTCGCCATTTCGCAATTGCGCTTGGACCTCCTTAATTTAAGGGCTGGTTTGAGGGCGAGAGAATACAACACCGGCATTGAAGCTGCTCCCCACCCTCGCCCCGTAGCTGCTCGTTAGTGCAAGCAGCTGAGATGTTGTGTGGCCGCTTGAACGAAAAGTGCCAGCAATTTCTCCGCGCCCTGCTTCAGCTGCGCGTGCTGCGGTTGCCGCCCCTGTTGCATGCGTCCGCGACGCAGTGGTGGGCGTGCCGCTGCTAGGGTGTGAGTTGGTACCGCTCCGCAGCGAGCAGTCGCCAGCTTCGCGCTTGGCGGTGGGACCTTGCCAGGAACACCACATGCAGACGTTCTCGATCGCCAGTGCGAGCGCGGCGCCCAACCGGCTGCCACTCCGCTATAGGAATTTGCAAGGTCACCGTCATGTCGCAGGGATATGGCAACATTGTTTTTTGGCGACATGTTGCCTAGTGCTCGATGGAGCACAATCGACAAGGAACAACCCAAAACACAAAACCAAAGAACTATACATAACTTTCCCAAATGCCAAATTGATGGGTGGGCAACATGCCATCTCGCAGAACAGCTGCAGTTTGCATCTGCTGGGATGTCCACATGGGGCGCATCGCCGCATTTGCAAAAACCATGGCATTGGTGCCCTGTGGTTGGGGATGACCTGCGCCGTCTATTCGGGCGCGCCCTTGCCCATGCTTTCACCTCACGGTGTGAGCAAGCCCGTCTTCCCCACCAGTACGGCCTCAGCTCGCGAGCGGGCAGCGAGGCTTTGTCGTGCTGGAGAGCGCGGCTGTCGAAGTCGATGCTCGTGCCACGGTCCTCTCTGTTGCTTTCTGGGGTTTATACCAAACAAGCGATGCTTGGAACTTTCCTCGCGCAGCCAGATCGAGCTGCGTCCGCTCCTTTCGTTTGGTCGCCAGTCAGCAAACCTCCCGCTGCTGAAAATCTGCAGGCGGCATCGCTGTTTCTGCACTATGTTGTGCTGGACCGCGAGCCAACTACCTGCTGCGTGCGTGGCCTCCAGCTGCTACGGCTGCAGAGTACGCAGGCCAGCATGCCGAAACCATGCATGACTTGTTGCCTTGCCACATTCCTCGGCTTTGCGGATGCGCCGCTGCCGGTGGAGCTGACACAAGCTTCGCGCCTGGCACTGCGTCGGGGCAACCAGTGACCGCCATATACCGCCATGCTGCCTACTAGGCATCCTGATCCAGCGTAGCCCCTGCTCCGTGCAGCTGCTGCGGGCCGCATGCCGTCACTACTCGCTGCCGTCCAGAGACGATGGTATTCGTGGTAAGATCGGCAGTCGGCAATGAGCTAGCAGATTTTTTGCAGTGTTTGCGCGGTTGGTGGCGTGCTCATCTCGCCTGGGTTTTGCACGCATTGGGGAGGGGGGTGAAAGTCAAGAGGACAAAGACTCTCACCAGATGCACTGTTGTCGCGGCTTTCGTCCTTCTTGTTTCCCGGCACCTGGTCTGTTGTTCCGCCAGTGAGACGGGCCTGCACCTGTACGCCGGATTTTTTTCTGCCACGACTCAGGTTTCAGTTCGACGAGCCTTTCCACAGCATTCGGAGCGCATGGATCCCAGGCTGATGCCCCCATCAATTTCGAGCCTCCGTGTTGTGTTGAGCTCTGCGAAGACTGGTCCCCGAAGCTGCGAATTGAATTGTGTGGCTGAGACTGCCCACTTATGTAAGCGTGACAACGCCGGTGCAACCTCGAGCACGTGGTCGCGAAAGCTCAACACGTTTTTCACGGACGATAGGCTTGCAGTCGCGCCATCATATGTGGAAGGGTTGATCGAGTTGGCAGCGCCACATGAAGCAAACCCAACCTTTCGGAAGGAGCTGACCGAGCTGATTGCGCACTGCAAAGCAGAACTTCTGGCCTGCCAGCTGCTTGCATCGAGACGCTTAGGGCGGAGGATGGTGGAGGTCTGTTGTGGGATTCAGGCTTTACAAGGTTGGTGTTTTTTAGACACACACCCAGGCTCGGCAACTAAGTCCTTGCAAGTTTTGCAAGAAGTAGCCGGGAGCAGAGGCCATCACATCGGTTCAATATACGAGTTGTGGAGTCGATTTTTTCTTGATTTTGCCCCCAACATTCATGAGCTCATGCTCATCGCATCGCACCCTTCCCTGAAGAGCGTGCAAAAGTCACGGGACAGCATCATGGATCTCACGCCGCATGATCCACGTGCTGCTGCTATCCCAAGCACATCCAAGCACGACCGCATTCGGCAAGATCTCTCACGATCCTTCCAGCCGCAGAGGATGTGACATGATGTGACCATAAAAGGCCCCCCACTTCCGCATCATCCCCTCCCGTCGGCTGCACCTGCCACTCCCGCCCGGGCAATGCGCGCGTTCTTGCCGCGGGGTGCTGTCTGTGCATGTCTGTGCACGGCGCTCATCGTGCTGCCTCCAACTCCATGTGCCGATCCACGACGCGCGAGCATTGAGGTTGTTTGCATTGTGGGCTGCCCCTGTAGCAGGGGGCTCAGTTAGCTGTTGACGCCAAGTTGGTCAGCTCTAACTCCCGGAACGGCCAGCCGTACACTGGCGTCGACGCTCGACCAGGCAGAGCAGAGCGGTCTCCAACGCCGCCCGACGCAAACGACAGCAAGCGTACCCGCAGCATCCCGGAGCTTCACCGCCAACGGTGCTGTCGCTTGCGGCCGTTGGCCACTTTGCATTCCTTTGCCTCCTCCTGCGTCCGGAACGGCTGCCGCGTTGCGAGCCCGTGCAGACGGACGGAGCCCTGTGCTGCCGGCCCGCTGCCGGGTCTGCACAAGCTCCTCGTCGACACGCTGGCAGTTTGTGCCTTTGCGCGGAGTTCCAATCGAAGTGATGTTGAATGTACGCAGCTATGCCAGCTATGTTTGCCACGTCCTTGGGGATGCTGATGCCCAGACAGGTGTCGGGCATGCTGCCAAAAGAACAGGGAGCGCAAACGATGGTCCCAGTCACGAGCCTAACATTGTCTAACCTGTCTGAAAACTTGAGTTTAAAAACTCGTCGAACACATGCTCTTAGCCTTGGCATGCTTTTTGCCCTAGCATGCCCAAACGTTACCCGTACTCCGACCTACGACGACGACGACGACTACGACTAGCACGACCACTACCACTACAGCTACTGCCACCATTTCCACTACTACCACCACCACCACCACGACGACCACTACACGTACATACACGTACCACTATTATTACCAGAATTACCAATTTTTTTAAAAACCTTTTAAACACCATTTGAAGCAGTTAGCTATTAAGACCATTGCTGCTATTACTATCACTTTTACTGCTGCTGCGGCTTTTGTTACTACTACTACTACTACTACTACTACTTCTTCTTCTTTTTCTTCTACGGCTAGTACGGCTATAAGGTTTACGACTACAACTCCGACAACGACCACGATGGCGACAACGACCACGACCACGACGACGATGACTGCTACTACCCCTAAGCTGCTCAAGCCCACGTCGTGCATGAGGAGTATGTTCAAAATTATACAAAAAGGACCATGAATCCGCGTAAGTTTCGCGAAAAACGCGAGTAAGCCGGACTCCCATATGTATGTCAAGGCCCGACCAACCGAGGATTGCGCCCTACCTTTCCGGATTGCAAGAGCACTGGTTCCAAACAAGAGCTTCCTAAGCCTGAGTTTTCACGAATGCAGTGTGAAGTGGAGCCTCTCAAGTCGAAGTAAGACTTGGAGTCAGAGTGGGAGTTGGGCGAGGGAGTTGGAGAAGGAGTAAGAGTACCAGTCGGTGTATAGGATGGTGTACGAGTCGGAAAGTAGGACTAGGAGTAGGAGCAGGGGTAGGAGTAGCACCTTTCCCATGCGGTTTTTGTTGATGGATGCCGTGTTCTTCTAGGGTTTCCATGCCGGATGTCGTTACTTGTTCTACAGGGTAGTCGGGTTAAGTCGTCTCACGTTGTGTAAAGTCGTCTCGTGCGGGTGTGCACATTGGGATATGTAGCGCATACAAGCTCGTAAAAACATATATCTGGAAGTCATCTCACCCCGGCAAGCACCTGGGGAATCCGAAGTACAGCGTGGGAGCCAGTTGTGTGGCGACGTTGAAAACCCAACTAAAACGCCCAGCCCTACTCCAGATATGCATGGATGTGTTTCTCAAAAGTCGCCTCGCGCCGGTGTGTACATGGGGATTCCACATACAAGCTCGTCAGAACATTTAGCTGGAAATCATCTCACCGCGGCAGGCACATGGGGATTCCGAAGTGAAGCGTGGGAGCCATTTGTGTGGCGACAGTGAAACCTTCCTGAACCTGGCGAGAGGTGGCAGGGATGGCAGCACCATGGTTCCCGCGCTTGCTCTACCACTTTCGCGAGACCGAGTTGCTGCCTATACCCTGCAACCCCCTGCCCAGGCCATGCTGCGTTCGCAGTCCGGGCCGCACGCAGCCGCATGGCTCAGTAGGCTGGCTCCGCTCTGCCGCCCGACCGCATGCTCATAGCATTACGGCGGCGGCTGCGGTTGCCCCTGCCGGTCGTACCACACAGATGTGGCACGCACGGTCACGGTTGCGGCGCCGCTGTCGGCGCCCACGGTGATCACCACGCCGCGTGCCCTCGAACCGGCTTGCTCGCCCGCCGCGCCAAGCCC
>BGNK01007108.1:8653-19557 GCA_003297005.1 Symbiodinium sp. clade A Y106
CTAAACCCCAAGCTGAAACCCTAAACCGTAAACCCTAACCCCGAACCCTAACCCCTAAACCTTAAAACCCGAAGCCCCTAAACTTTAAGCCGACGCCCCCTAAACCCTAAACCAAATCCCAAAAAAGCCGAAGCCTCAAGCCCTGAAAAAACCCTAAACCCTAAAACCCTAATCCCTAAACCAAAAGAACTAACCCCTGAATCTTCAACCCTGAGGCTAGACCCTAATCCCAAACCCTAAACCGTGAACCCTAAACCTAAACCCTAAATCGCGAACTCTGAAACTACCCCAAACCCTCATGCTTCACCCTAAAGACCCGGAGCAGNCCCAAACCCTAAACCGTGAACCCTAAACCTAAACCCTAAATCGCGAACTCTGAAACTACCCCAAACCCTCATGCTTCACCCTAAAGACCCGGAGCAGTTTACAGGGAAAATGCATTTTTCATCGAAAAGTCGGGCCCGCTGCCCTAAACGGAAACCCTGAAACCGTAAAACCCAAACCCTGAACCCTTCGGCTAGACCCCAATCCCATGACCGTAAACCCTGAACCCTAACCCCAAACCGCGGACCCTTGCGAGAAAGTCCAGGATGCAAGATTTAAGCCGATCCCAAGNGTTGCAAATTCGCCGGCTAGAGAAGTCACAGGTGACACCCGACAGAAGTCACAAGCGACTCGCCTCTCGAGAAGTCACAAGTGACACCCGATAGAAGTCACAAGTGACCCGCCTATCGCTTGTGCTGGCTACGGTCATCATTTTTGATGCTACTAATGTCGATTCCAAGGGAGGTTGAGATGTAATGTGGTATTTATCCCAGGTAGTTCTTACTCTATTTAGGTTTGTTGAGGACTTCGGGCTTGAAGGGTCTCCAAAGCTCCGGACGCCCAACGACCTTCTGGTCACCTATCCTTGGAAAGGGCCGGGCTCTGGAAGCTGCGTGCCTCCATCGCATAGAGGCATAGCCGGTGCAGCAGCGGCTTTCGAAGGAGGATGGCCGGGGCGTTCCTAGCACCATCACGCTCTGACTGACTCCACAGATGTCACACCATGGGCCCGTGGGCTGCCGAAAGCTACGGGTAGCTCAGCTAAGATGCTCATGGTCCGTATCTGGCAGCCGGACAAGTCCACGGTAGTCATGTCCCACTCACACCACGACGACGAGTACACCATTATTCCTTGTGCGTGCTACAAAGGAATGACTGTATCAGAACTGGTGGACATCCGGTACTTTGCCCCTTGTCAAACGAAGCTCTCTGGAGATGTGGGTCGGTGCCACTGTGTAAAGCCAAGAAAGCAACCATGAGGTCCCAAAACGCTCATCTACCAGGCGCTTCAAGCTCGAAGCATGCCAAACTGAACTGTGCGTGACAAACATCATTAAACATGCGTACCCAAAACATCGCGATCTCTTGTGCGTTCAAGTCCTCTCAAGGCTCAGCAAAAAGCTGAGAACCACCTTGCTGTGACCGACGTGGTTCTTCGGCGACCTGGCTAAGCTTTTCTTGATGGAGCGCTGCGGGTTTTGGCATGGTGGTTCTCTTTGGGTGTAAGCTTGTTCCTAGGCCTAGCCGTGGTAAGAACCTCATTCCCACATAGGAATTAGGGTTGAGGTTGTTTGCCTGGCTAATATTGCTGCTTCGACCAGAGTTCCCGGGGGGGCCTGAAGATTGAAACACTGCATATCCGCTTCAGTTCGGTTGCAATTTCAGAAGATCAGCGTGTGATTCGCATTGTGGGGTGTCTGGTGGTGGGTCCAGACCACAAGACAGCATGACTGTGCGCCGGCAAACGAAAGCCGATCATAGGGGGGGAAGGGGGGGGGGGAAGATCAGGCTTGGTTGCCTCCGAGGGGCAAGTTTGTGCGTGCAGGCTTGGTAAACTGGGTCGAGATGGGTCGAGTATCGCCAAAGGGGGAAGGGTTCGACAATCTTGCAATCTTGCACCACTTTTAACACTCGCAGCTCGACCAGGTCAATCTTGCACCACTTGTGTCACTTGCACTCGGTGGGGCGGGCAAATACCCCAAAAGAACTGCCCACCCAGCCAAACAACCACAGTGACCCACCCACCCAGGGCACGCGTAACCCCAAACCCTAAAAACCGTAAAACCCCAGCCTAAACCCTAAACCGTAAACCCCAAACACTAAGCCCTATAATGCCAATACTCATACGCCGGGAGCGCGCAACCCTAAACCCTAAGCCATAAAACCCCAACAGCCGAAACCCCAGCCGCTAAACAGTGAAACGCACAACCCTAAACCCAACACCCTAAAACTCCGAAAAACCCTAACCCTATAATGCTAATACTACTAATACTAATCATAACTACTAACTACAAACCCGGCCTAAACCCTAGCCCTAATACCGTAAAGCGCACTCGCCGGGCGCAGGCGCCGGGCGCGTGTAACCCCAAAACCCTTAACCGCCAAACCCCAACAGCCTAAATTTACACCCTTTTACACCCTTTTGCAGCAGGCTTGCGTAGTCTCGCCTGAACACGCAGAACCGCTCGTGTCCACGATTAGCGCACTAATGCGCCAATTTTATACCCTAAACACTCCCTAACCCTGAACCGAAAAACCCCAAACCGTCAAACTCTGAACCCCTCTATCATACTAGTACTAATACTACTCATAACTACTAACTACAAACCCAAAACCAAAACCCTCTCTCTCCCTCTCCCGAAACCCTAAAACCGTAAACCGCACGCGCCGGGCGTGCGTGTACTATTACTAGCACTCCTACTAATTAAACATTAAATAACGTAAGCCGCATGAGCCCGCGTAACCCTAAACCCTACACCGTAACACCCCAGCAGCCTAAATCCTACACCCTAAACCGCAAAAAGCCCCAAATCCTAAACCCGAAAACGCCTAAACCCCAAGCTCTAAAACCCCAACAGCATAAACCCTGAACGGTAAGACCCCAAACCCTAAAAAACCCGAAACGTAGAATACTAATACTGATACTAGCTACAACTACTAGCTAGCTTCCTAAACCCTAACCCCGTAAAACCCCAAACCCTAAACCCAACAACCCTAACCCGTAAAAACCCAACAGCCTGAACCCCAAAAGCCCTAAAGCCGATACTACTAATACTTAAAGATAAAGCTACTTATATTATAACTACTAACTACAAAGCCCTAAACCCTAACCCTTAACCGCCTTAACCCGCACACCGCATGCCTATAATACTAAGACTAGTGCAACTACTGAATACAAGGCCCTGAACCCTAACCCTAAACCCATCAACCGCATGCGCCGGGCGAGCGTAACCGTAAAGCCTAAACCGCACACCGTAAAACCCCAAACCTAGACCCTCTCGGAGGTGGGAGGAAGACAAGGGGTGGGGGGGGGGGACGCGGATATTTTGGTAATCTTGTGGTGCAAGACTGCCATCCCCTCGCCCGGGTCTGGCAAACACTCGAAACCAGGATTACGAGATTTCGAGATTTCAAGTGTGGCAAGATTGCTGGTAGTCTTGCCCCACCCCCCCTACCAGCCAAGCTTGCAAGCTGAGCAAGTTAGCAAGATTAGCAAGATTTTGGTAAACGCGATCGGCTCTCAATTGCTGCGCTCAACTCAACATGAGGACCCGCGCAACCGGAACAAAGCTTTCGGAGACTTCATACCCACTCAGGACAAAAGGTCTGCACGGCTCAAAGCTCTTTCGTTTCCCAGGGCGGATGTACTTACAGCGCAAGCCCCAGCATCGAGAGTAAGCTTTCCACAACAACCTGACGAGAACACCCGGCGCTGTTTATCAACCCTAAACTTCCTAAACCCACGAAATGTCCTACACCCGAAGCTGATAAAGCCGAAGATCACCTGTACCCTGCACACCCCAACTCAAAGCCCCTATTCCGGTAGACCCAGAGGAAGCCTAAACGCCAACCCGCAAGTCCAGACAATCCTTTCACCCCCCATAAGCCCGAACATTCTGAAGTCCTACAATTCTGTAGCCATAGGCCATAGGGGTGGTTGTCAAAATAGGGATCCCTTTTGGGGGGTACCCTAAATATTAGGTGCCGTACTATATTGGGGACCCAAAGAGGGACCATAATTTTGACAACCACCCATAGAAACCCCCAGTACTCAACCCTAAGATTATACATTGCCAGTGCCACTTGCACACCGCCAAACCCTCAGGGGCACCAAGCCACCTCTCAAAGACCCAAAGCTAAAACTCTTGAACCCTCGCAACCCCGAAGCGCCCCATTCCTGAAATCCCGTAACAGGGAAGCCCCAAGTTCCAATCCAAAGCCCCTGAGCCGTCCCAAGGTGTCTTTATCAGGTTCCTACATTATTATAGTACCCTTATAGATCCCTTGTAGTAACCCTTCTGGACCCCTTTAAAAGGAACCCCAGTGGCCAGTCCGACAGCAGCTCCAGAAAGCGCCGAAGCTGAGCAGAGAAGACTAAGGCCGCCGTGCCGCAAACGTCCTCGGCTGTGCCTACTCTCGGAAGAGTTCGGGTGTGTTATGGATTTAGGGCTAGGTATTTGTAGTCCTTCCACTGTACGAGTCGTGTATAGACGGTATTTCGGGTGAAGCTGTATTCGTCTGGCTAGGGGCCGAAAGTCTTTGAAACACCCTGCACGTTGGGATGTAGTGTTTTGGGGCCTTCAAGATTAGAATCGGGTTTTGGGGGATATCATACTATGTAATGATCCCTAGAGTCGGGTTTCGGGGCTGTGAGAATTCTGGGGAAGGAGGGCTGCCCTAACTGTCCTTCAGGATCAAGTCCTGAACTCTGTCTGGAAGCCTCCCGCTCCACAGTTCCCTAAAGACCTAAACCCTATAAACCCTGAACCCTAAAGACCTAAGCCCTAAAGACCTAAACCCTAAGCCATGAGCCCTGTACCGTAAACCCGCAACCTACAGCCTGAAGCGCTTAACATCCCTGGACCTAAACCCGAAGCCCTAAGCTCAAGTACTACCGCTTTAGGGAGTCACCGGTCAGGATCAAAGCTCAAGGCATCCTTCCAGTTGAACTAGCGTAGCGTAGTGTAGCGTTTGGGGTTTGGGTTTGGAGTTGAGGACTTCCCCGAGACGAAGAAGGATGGCGACTTGAAGGCAGAGTGTCGAGGAGGGCTGTAAGCAAGTCAAGCGCCTTGGTGACAAGCTGTCCCGTAGGGGAGCTGGCAGAAAGCACCTTCCAGGCTCGGATTTCGCGTTTTTCCAACCTTGATGTTCCGACCCTTTTGAAAAAAACAGCGGCCAATCACAAAGCTACAGAAGTGTTTGGCCGCTGACGGCACCTGGGAAGCCACCGACGTCTCCCGGGTCAGGGAGGTCAGGAGGAGCTCCACCACTCCCAGAATCTTCGCTTGGGGCAAGACGACCAATGCCTCATCCGCCTCCCGACGTTCTCGGCGGCCCTGGGTGGCTGAGCATTAGAGCTGTGGCTGTTTCGGAAATGCTAGATGGTTAGCGGCGTAGGGCGAAAGACAGCTTCTGGGAGTCAGGGATGGCGATCTTATGGCTTTACCATGGTGTGGGGCGAATGCGTGGGTAGTGAAGTAAGTAAGTAAGTAAGTCTAGGACGGACCACCGCGCATTTGTAACCAGGCTAGTCAACAGCTTCTCCCAGGCTTTGAAGCGTTCCCACCCGTCACTTCAAACCCCAAGACCCCATAAAGACATCATAAACTTTAAGTCCTCCAACCCCAAACCCTGAAACCCGACTACCCTGAAGCCCTACCCTAAAACCCTCTGAAGCTTCCGAAACCGCGAAAATCCTCAAACATCTCAAACCAAAAAACAAAAAGCTGGGATCCGAGGATCGGAAGCCTCGGAAGCTCTGCTGCGGCTGTACAAAATCAATGCCCGGAGGAGCTCCAAAAGGCGGACGCACTGCAAACTCGCGCTGTGGATGGCGGGATCCTAGGGCTAGGGTTGTTTTCCTAGGGTTACGTACCGTTTTGTTGGCTCTTTAAGTCTTTAAGGTTTAAGACTGGTTTAAGGCTCCAGGGCTCTTTGGGTTCAAGGTCTTGTCTTTCATTCGTGAACTTGCATGCAAGGATCGGTGAGGCGCGGGGCCACCGAGTTTGTAAAGATGCTGGAAATCCTCAGGCGCAGATGCTCTGTCTTGAAAGTTGCACTACATCTTCACATGTTCTCCCCGGGGTGTCCCCACTGGGCCGCCACTACAGTAGCCAAAATATAAGTCTTAACTGCTCTCGATGCCCAAGAATCTCTGCGCAAGCCGTTTCCATCGCTCTTTCCGCAGTCGGAACCTGTGCCTCACCCTGGGAGTCTCCGCCAGCTCGGAGGAACCAGGTCAGCCGGCAGAGCGCCAGGGAGGCAGCCGTGGCCACTTGCTGCCGAGGATGCACCACCAAAGGCCAAAGCAAAGGCCAAAGGGCCGAAAGTCCACCTCAGGGTTCTCAACGTGCTCAGTCGTCCTCCGTACTAATCAAGCTGCGGATCTTTCCGGGCCTTTAGACTGGGAGGCCTGTTAAGAGTCTTATTCCTTATTCAAGGGAGTGGATCCCGTACTTATCGCCATTTCTGCCGTCTATTTGAGCCCAGGTTCTTGGGACAACGACCCACCTAGATTCCCATGGCCATGACGCAGGAGAAGACAGCAGCCTTCGGCCACGAGCTGTTGCACCTGAAAGGACTTCGGATGTGCCTCGAGCACCACGCGCAACTGTGGTATGACCCGGCGAGTCCAGGCTTGCTTTTCCGCCCGGTCCTCCTTGCCAAGCAGGATTGACAAGATGGTGGCATTTCGAACCAAAGCTCCAAAAACAAGCAGGTATGCCAGATTCGCTGACAGTCACACGTTGCAGCCACCCGGCCGACGCAGGCAAGTGAGTGCCGGCTACTGGTTCCCTCGTTCTGGCAACTCGAAGACTCAAGGCCTACATTGCTACATCTGCAAAAACTCAAAACATCTTCAAACCAACTTCAAGCCCCAAACCCACCTGAAGCCTAAACCCTTTTTATCCGAATCCCTTACTGAGTCCCTCCACGGCCTTGGTCCCCTGGTGAGCAATGCTGGCCACAGCCAATGCACAAAGGCACCTTGCCCAGCGCATGCAGGCCAATGAAGGCTCGAAGGCAGTGGGGCTTTGGGGAGCTAAGGCTATACCAGAGTGAGCTTCGGCTTCGCCATCTTCGCCATGCGTCGCCGGTTCCCATAATAATGCAAGCCTCTGGTTAGCACACCATTTTATCCAGGGGCTTATATCAAATAATACGGATCCCTGTACAATTTCCTGCCAGGGAGTTTAGCCAGGGTTTACACTGTTGGTTCTGGGTCGGGGTTCGGCCTAAACACCCTGGATCGTCAACTTCAACTTTTCCAGTCGGCCTCACTGCCAATCCTGCAACCAGCGGCCATCTGGAGCTTACGCAACTGCCTCGGGAAGCCGCATGGTGCGAGGGTCGTGGGCCTACCGCGTACCAGGACAAGTGGGCTTTGCACTCGTCCAGTTCATTGGCGTGCCTTTGGGATGATTAAGTAAAGATCTCGATGCGCCTAACCCAGAAAGTCCACAGGTTCATGGCATTGACTATAGCGGAATCCTGAAACTCCGCACCCAACCGATAGAAGAAGGCATCAAAACAACACTATAACCACACTAAAACTTCACCGCAAGCTCGAACCTTGCGCCCGAAACCCCAAAAGCTCCTAAAGCCTGAACCCCCTCAAACATCCGAAACCGAGAAGTCTGAACTTTCAACTCGGATCCCTGAAATCCCGAGAATTTTCTGTGTCATGCAAGAAAACCCTGTTCGCAGTCAAGACTTGGTGAACATGGTTCTACCGCATCTAGCCGCGATATTCACCGAAAGATAAAGATGAGACTGCGTTTGCTACTACCCAAGCGTCTTCAGAAGTTCGACAACTGTCAACTGTAGAAGGTAATTATTTTCACTCGCTTTTACTAATCACCATTACACGCACTCTTGACTGTTGTACATCGCCGAAAGAACGGCTGCTCTCACCATGTAGTCACCAGCCGGAGGGCTGAGACTCCTCACGACCAAATCGCTCACCAAAGGAGCCTCCACCTCTCGTGGAAACCTTGGGGCGGAGTGTTAGGGGTAGCTTGGAGTTAGGGGCTAAGCGGCTTGGGACTTCGACTCGCGCGCACAACGCAGGCACGGCTTCCAGCTTCAGCAGACTTGGGACAATGCGGCTCCCGGCAGGGGTGTATGGAGTCTCGACCTACACGCTCTGCTCACGACGAACTGGTCCGTTCGGTCCAGGGCAGTCTAGCCTTTGGGGCCCTGGGTGAAAGCTTTGGGGTGTCGAGATTTGGGCTGCCGACGGGCTTGCGGCTTACGTTTTGCAGCCGAGGGCTTGCGCAGGGGCCTAGGGTAGGAGTAGGAGCTCAGGGACATAGATAAGATAATACTTACAGTATACTAAGAGAGTATTAGAGTCTCTTACAACACTGAACCCAGTAAACCCTTTATCAAGCCCCTACTAACCGTTGAAAAAACTTACAAAACCTCCGAACAACCGTGAGAAACCGAATGAAGCCGCGTGGACTAAAGCATCTTATTTAGAGGACCCTTCATCTCGAAGAAACTGCATCTCCAGCGCCGCAAGAATGGCTGACTCCTTGAGGCTATTTTGGGGTTTGAAATTTATACCGTTGTATAAGGACTGTATAAATCTTGAAAGGTTTAGAAGGTTTACATGGGAACTAACACAACTAGAATAGGTTTTGAGGTGTTTTCTAAGAACTGCGGGTTTAAGGTTTGGGGCATTTTGGTTCGAGGGCTTCTGCGGTTTGGACAGAGGTGGGCTTGTGGAACAGCATTGAGGTTCAATGCTGAGCATCGACTCAGAAACAAGCCACCAACACCTGCTGAAAGGAATATAAATCCTAAGCCCGCCGCAACCAAGGAACCCAAGCCTACGGCGCGTTGCAAAGCTGTGTTTTGCTCACACAATCCCCTAAATCTTCTACACCCGTTGTCCCAACCTCGACAAGAACCTGTGTTCTTCAAGCCCTCATTTCAGTCGCAAGCAAGAATGCGTTCTTGTCACCAAACTCTCAACTAAAATCAACGCCAGTGCGCTGCCAGCAGTGGCCGTGAGGGCTTGGACTGGGTGGGCGAAAGCGCGGAGGCAATGGCCTCGGAGGACATTCTTCAGTTCTGAGTCTTAATCTACGAGCCTCGATATGTGGAACAATGTCTTGTGGACATACTACACCTTACAGTACATAACGGCGGTAAACGAAGACTTCCCTTCCAACTGAGGCAGACTCCTGCCAAGCCTTCTTCTTATCCAGATAGGTTACCCGAAGCCGAAACAGGAGGAAACCCAGCACCCGACACTCGTCCCCAAACAAAGACCTACAGCCATGAACTCCTGAAGCCCAAACCTCAAACCCCGAAACCATCCGAAACCTCAACCACCTAACCTTCTGAAACCTCGAAGGCAGCCAAAAGACATTCGCCAAAGCCGTGAAGCTCGCAGCCGAACCTCTTCTTTGTCTTTGGGGCTTCGGGCCTGGTCCCTTCTGGTACCTGTGGATCCGATAACATAGTAGTTACATTGCTGTGAGGTTAGGGTTTAAGGCTGTTTAAGGTGTTGAATCCAGGCAAGGCATGTTGTTCGAGGTCTGCAGACTGAAACGAAACAGAGCTGTGATCAGAAAGCCCGGCAGCACGAACCTCCTCAGTACAAGTAACAACCTGCCAAGATATGATGGCCTGTTTGCTCCCTGAGATCCTCCTCAACGGACATACCTAGTTGAGTTCTCAGCCGCTACATAAACTTGCAGATCACATTCTAATTGAACAAGGTACATGGAAAGGAACAAAGGAATCGCTTACGAAGGCCAGTGCAGGTTCAGGATTTAGGGTTCAGCTATATTTAAGGGTGTATGGCCTACAATCTATTTGGGGTTTGGAGAAAACCCTGAACTCTACAATCCTACACCCCACCCTGGGTTTCGAGTTTACAGTTTACGGCTCTTACGGGAATTCACGGCTGGGAGCTATTTATGCTTTGGCAGGGCCTCTACTTTGTGGCCAACAAGACGACCATAAAATGCCACAACACGGCATGTCGCAAAGGGTAACCGGGTAAGGATTGTCAAGCAGGGCTTGGTGTCAGAGGCTTGGGGTGCAGCGTCTCGCGTAGCTAATAATGCCGCAAGGCTCTTGACATTCGAGGTTTATTTATGGGTGTAGGAGTGCAGGGATTCTCGAATTGTGGGCTTGGACTGGCGGCTGTTGTGAAATCTGCGGAACTCGACAACTCGACTGAAAGCCTCAGCAGCGCTGACTATTCACCAACTATTGCCGGTCCTCCAGAAGCATGTTCGGATTCCAGGGCCCGGATCACCGCAGGCAGTGCAGAATTCAGGTCCTAGCGAAGGTGGCGAGGAGGACCGGCTGGGTCTTTGAGGGTCCGAAGAACTCTGGCCAGATTGGACATGCCTCGCAATGCTCCGCACCCAAAGCCCCAAAGCCCCAAGACCGAAAATAACGCCGAAAGTCCAGGTTAACCCATGTCTGACGAGCTTGCGGTCGATGAGGTTTCGGAGTTGGGAATGCGGCAAAAGGGTGGTGCTTGTTGAGCCGTTGAGAACAGGATGACACGCACAAATCAGGCAGTGGCATCGAAGCATGGCCCCTGCGCAGGATGACACTACGGTCACGTGCTATCGTGGTTCAAGCACCTATGAAGGGAACAGCGAAATGCGAAAGGTCTTTGTGAATTGCAGTGCTCTTTCGGATGCAGCTGAGGGTGTGTGTGTGTGTGTGTGTCTGTCTGTCTGTCTGTCTGTCTGTCTCTCTGTCTGTCTCTCTGTCTCTCTGTCTGTCTCTCTGTCTGTCTCTCTGTCTGTCTCTCTCTGTCTGTCTCTCTCTGTCTGTCTCTCTCTGTCTGTCTCTCTCTGTCTGTCTCTCTCTGTCTGTCTCTCTCT
>BGNK01007109.1:0-20535 GCA_003297005.1 Symbiodinium sp. clade A Y106
CACACGCGATGCCCGTACCAACAAATCGTACCCCCTGTGATGTGTGATCTCACAAAATACACATGCCGATGCCAGTAACAAATCGTACCCCCTTTGATGTGTGATCTCACAACATACACACGCCGATGCCCGTAACAAATCGTACCCCCTGTGATGTGTGATCTCACAACATACACACGCCGATGCCCGTAACAAATCGTACCCCCTGTGATGNTACCCCCTGTGATGTGTGATCTCACAACATACACACGCCGATGCCCGTAACAAATCGTACCCCCCGTGATGTGTGATCTCACAACATACACACGCGATGCCCGTACCAACAAATCGTACGCCCTGTGATGTGTGATCTCACAAAATACACATGCCGATGCCAGTAACAAATCGTACCCCCTTTGATGTGTGATCTCACAACATACACACGCCGATGCCCGTAACAAATTGTACCCCCTGTGATGTGTGATCTCACAACATACACACGCCGATGCCCGTAACAAATCGTACCCCCTGTGATGTGTGATCTCACAACATACACACGCCGACGCCAGTAACAAATCGTACCCCCTGTGATGTGTGATCTCACAACATGCACACGCCGATGCCCGTAACAAATCGCGTACCCCCTGTGATGTGTGATCTCACAACATACACACGCCGATGCCCGTAACAAATCGTACCCCCTGTGATGTGTGATCTCACAACATACACACACCGATGCCCGTAACAAATCGTACACCCTGTGATGTGTGATCTCACAACATACACACGCCGATGCCAGTAACAAATCGTACCCCCTGTGATGTGTGATCTTACAAAATACACATGCCGATGCCAGTAACAAATCATACCCGCTGTGATGTGTGATCTCACAACATACACACGCCGATGCCCGTAACAAATCGTACCCCCTGTGATGCGTGATCTCACAAAATACACCCGCCGATGCCAGTAACAAATCGTATCCCCTGTGATGTGTGATCTCACAACATACACACGCCGATGCCCGTAACAAATCGTACCCCCTGTGATGTGTGATCTCACAACATACACACGCCGATGCCCGTAACAAATCGTACCCCCTNCGCCGATGCCAGTAACAATCGTACCCCCTGTGATATGTGATCTCACAACATACACACGCCGATGCCCGTAACAAATCGTACCCCCTGTGATGTGTGATCTCACAACATACACACGCCGACCCGTAACAAATCGTACCCCCTGTGATGTGTGATCTCACAAAATCCACACGCGGAAGCCAGAAACAAATCGCACGCCTGGTTTGCCCTGCCCCCTGCCCCCTGCCCCCTGCCGTCAGTTCTCTTCTAGCCTGCCACGTTTGCAGGCTCCACGCTGGGTTGCTGTCATCTAAGCCCTCCTACACGGCCGCTGAGACGTTTCGACTTTGATGGACTGGTTACTGGTTCGGTGCTGGTCCGAGTACTGCGGTGCTGTGAATGGCAGGAATGACCTAGATGCTTGTTGGCTTATTGCTCATGATGCACGAATCCCTCTTTCCCCTGCAGGCAATGTTAAGAAGCGAATCGCTTGCGCGCTGGATCCAAAGATCATTCCAGACAACATTGCCTGCAGGGGGAAGGGGGAGCATTGGCTCTGCTGTGTTGGGTGCTGNTGCGCGCTGGATCCAAAGATCATTCCAGACAACATTGCCTGCAGGGGGAAGGGGGAGCATTGGCTCTGCTGTGTTGGGTGCTGATACGAAGTTGAGACACCGGCGAATGCTTGCGACACCGGAAGGCAAACGGCAGGTTACCGCGTCTGTGAAGTTGCAGCAGTGTGACTGGCAACCGCAGCAATCTGCCGCATCCAGGTTTGTGGGCTCGCTTTGTCCCCAACTTTTCCACTTTTCTTAACAGCTTCAACTCACAGGCCCTCAGGTGTTTGCACCCTCGCAAAGCTCGGTTTCCAAGTTTTCATATTGTGTGCCGATGTGTGTTTGCACTTTGATTCCAGCACGTTCTGGCTTTTGTCTTTGTCAGCTCTCTTTGCTGTGCTTTGGTTTTGTCTCCTATGTTTTACGACAGGATATTGCATTCATTGCCAAAAAGCAATTTGTGTTTNCTGGCTTTTGTCTTTGTCAGCTCTCTTTGCTGTGCTTTGGTTTTGTCTCCTATGTTTTACGACAGGATATTGCATTCATTGCCAAAAAGCAATTTGTGTTTTTCGCGTGCATTTTCGGAGGACGGAGTAACGGATTGAAGTTTAGGAGCGGCTTGCCAGTTGCAGCAATTCTGAGATGTGGATCGGCCTTGGCAACAACCAGCCAAATTAAGGGCCGGTTTTGGGGGGGTGAAAACTGCTCGAAAACATTGCCATGGACAAGGGGCCTCCACAGCACATCATTTGGGGCTGGGGGTCTTCTTGACAAGAATCCTCTATGTATGCCCCCTCTGTTCTGAAGCTCCACACCCTAAACCCTAAACCCCTAAACCCCCCAACCCTAAACTCTAAGCTCTAAACCCTAAACCCCTAAACCCTAAACCCTAGACCGCCCCGCCCGAACCCTGAACAAAAGGCACACCTTGATCGGACCCGGTGGCTGGGGGAGCCGATGAAATGTCTTGCCCAAGGCCTTGATGTCCGGTTTGAGGTTTAGGGTTTAGGGTTTAGGGCACTTGGGTTTAGGTATGTGTGGATATTTGTCGTGTTGGGGGTGGAGGATTTTAGGATTTGGAGGCTTGGGCGGTTTGGGGCTTCGCCGCGTGGCGGTCTAGGGATAGAAATAAGGTAACTGTACCCATGAATACTTATAATCCGAATACTTACTAAGTCCCATGATCCTCCAAGTACTGTTTACTTCTAGCATTCCGTTTCAAGAGTTTCCTCTTTTTCTGCACATTGGGATCTGATGACTTGTTAATATTGGGCAGTATGAAATATTGGGTTTGACAGGATCCTGAACAATGCAAAACATTAGCATCCACAAGGTTAGTCCCTACGTTATATAATATATAATGTTGCTCCAAACTCATGTATTCAAGCGAAATCTTGGGGTTGGGCTCTGCCGGATCATTGAGTGTGTGTGTGTGCGTATGTTCGCGCTTCGGCGTGCATCGCACTTCGAAGCTTCGACTGAGATGACTTTGGGCACCAAAGTTTAGGGTCTAGGGGTTGAGGGTCTATGGTTTAGGAGTTTAAGGCTTCAAGGGTTTAGTGTAATTTAGGGGCTAAGGACCCAGACAATGCGAGGAAAAAATGACACAGCCTTGGGCTTCTTCCGACCACCGGAAAAGCAATCCAAACCCCAAGCAATGAATCCCATATTCTAATACCCGAAAACCCTAATTCTGCGGGTCAAAACAGCCCAAAAGACGGCCAGGGTCTGCACCCAATCTGCCGTCTTCGGCGGGGCCGATGGGCCTTTATCCATCTTTCTTGAGGCTCTCAAGATTGTTTAGGGTTTAACGTTCAGGGTTGCGAGCTGAGGGGATGCAGGGTTTTGGGGTTTAGGGGCTTAGGATGACTGTAGTCTAGGATGCAGATTTCCCCAGAATTGCAGCTGCCTAAATAAATCCCTAAACCTAAACCCTAACCCTAAAACCCTAAACCCTAAAACCCTAAAACTCTAAACCCTAAACCCTAAAACCCTAAAACCCTAAACCCAAGGCTATGAGGCGAGGCCGAGAGCTCTTGAAGCCGCCATACCGGGGCGAAAGAGGGTTTAGGGTTTAGGGTTATAATTCTGCTATGGTAATGGAAATACAATAAGGAGCCACCAAAATGGTGTTGGTAATTCTTCCGGCCCCTATATCAGATGCCGTAGGCATGAACGTCTGCAACACCGAAACCGAAAGCAATCGTAATATAGGCGAGTGGGAGATCGGGTTCAGGGTTGACGACATTCGGGGCTTCGGAACCAAATCTAGGCTCAACTCTTCAACGGCATCGAGCCTCTTAGACAGAGCCTGATCCTCAAAACGAAATCCGAAAGTCTAAAACTTTAACCCCCAAATCATCTGAACCCTAAACCCGAAAACCCGACACTAGATAGCGAAATCCCAAAACCGATTCCCGAAACGAGACACCCAACTACTCAAGGCCCCTGTCGCGTTTAGGGTTTAGGGTTTAAGGGTTAGGGTTTAGGGTTTAGGGGCTTAGGAAATAGGCTTTCAACAGCTTGGCAGGTGGCGGCGCAGGCCTTGAGTTCAGAGAGGGGGCTGCAAGTTCCCCTAGGCCCTGAAGCCTTAGTTGCTGAGTTCATAAACGCCAAAAAGTGTACACTTTCAGTTTTATAGTGGGTAATATTATCCCACTCAGCTACTAAGAAACCTGGCACCCCAAGGCTGCAAAACCCAAGGTTTTCAACCACGAGTTCGGCCCCCGGACACAGCCGTTCAACCCACGTCTTCTGCACCTCATAAACCCTGAAAACCCTATGAAAACCCTATGAAAACCTTACAAATCCTGCAAACCCGGTGAGTCTAGACTTAGCAAACCCTGTAAGCCTGCGAGCCCTAAATCCGCCTCCAAACTTTGTAGGGAGACTCATGGGAGGGATCCGGTTCATGGCAACTAGATGTCAATGCGATATGAGGAATATGCACACGAAACAAACGCCCTCTCCGGGGAAAATGGAAGAACGAAGAGATCCTTCTGTTCAGTTTCTCAGGATTAGGGTTTAGGGTTTCGGGATTCCGGGTTCAGGCCGTTATCACATTTTGACCCTCTCCCATGCTGAGCCAAAGCTGTCTGCCGAGCAGGACGTCAGCCGCACATCCCCAAGTTAGGGTTTAAAAGCTCTTAGGTAGCCCCAAGCCAGGGTTTAAAAGCTTTTAAGTAGCCCCAAGTTAGGGTTTACAAGCTCTTACGTAGGCGCCAGAAAGTTGGAACATCATTATCAGCATGCTCTTAAGGTAACGGGGAACCCAGCACTAGGCATCCCAACTCCACACTCCAACTCTCTGGTGTTTCAAGGGTTTGGGGGGGTATGGGGTTTGAGAGCTGACAGTGTCTTGGGCTTAGGAGTTCTGAAGCTCGTGGCTGTGGGGGGGCGATATCTTAGAAGGCTCTACGGTTCAAGGAGTTGCGGGTCTCAAACTGTAGTTCAACATTGAGGGTCTAAGGCAGGGTTGAGCACTGAATCCCCCTGCAGAAACCGTATGCATTCAACCTTTTCTAGGCTCCAGGGCCCGGAATGTCAAGCCTTGAAATTCTGAGCCTGACCTCAGCCAATGATCTGCAATTCGGAAGTGCAGTTTTCGGCCTAGGGGGAAGCTCCAGATATACTACAATCCAAACACCAGAGTAAGAATAGCCTTGGTACTAAATGTGGACCCCTGAAGCCGAAACCCTAACCCCGACGGACTCTCTTGGAATACTACAACAACAACTGCTTAACTACTTAACTACTTAACTACTACTACTACTACTACTCCTCCTCCTGCTGCTGCTGCTGCTGCCACTACTCCTACTACTACTGCTACTACCACTACTGCTACTACTACTCCCACCGCCACTACCGCTGCCACCATTAGATTACAATTCCGTCCGTCTCAGGATCGCAACTCGGACACTGCACTTCTTCTTAAGCCCTAAATCCTAAACCCCAAACCCCACGCCTTGAACCCTACCTAAACTAAAGCCACACCCTGAACTCCATATCCTCACTCCCCGCAGCCTACACCCGAAGCCTGAAGCCCACAACCTCAAGCCTAAACCCCAAACCGAACCCTTTGCAAAGGTTCAGGGTTTAGGGTTTCAGGGTCTGAAGCTTGTGGCCCTGAGGGTCCAAATACCCAAAGCGTAGGGTTTTGGGTCCCAAGAACTTGACTCTAAATGCTACTTTGGTATCTAAAACCCTCCTATTCGGGTACGCGGACACTCTGGGGAAAAAATACCTAAACCCCAAAAGGAAATACAGTAGTGGCCCAAAACCCAAAACCCACAAAAAACTGTTCTTCTATGAGGTCTAGGTAAACCCTTAAACCCTGAACTCCTAAACCCTGAACTCCTAAACCCTAAACCTTTGAGAAACCTGAAACCCTACACCCTGTGAGAAACCCTAAACCCTCTGAAAAACCCTAAACCTTTGAAAACCTGAAACTCTAATCTCTGAAACCCTAAACCGTCTCAGAAACCCTAACCCCTAAACCCGTGTCTGTTTGGGGCAACGCTCGCACGTCGAATGCAAAAGTTTGCGCCACGGAAGGCAAGGCTTCGGTGCTCTTTTTCTTAGGAGCTGAGTACCCTACTTCAAGAAGGGTTAGCGAAGGTTAACTACTCAGCTACCAAGTCTGAGAAGCACAATAAAAAGAGCAATCCCTTGGAGTTTTATGATATGCAGAATACACAACTACAGTGAAAACACTGTATAAAAACCCACTGTTTAAGAACCTTAGCTCCTTACCCAGGCGGAATTCACAAGATTCAAGTTGCTTCAACATTAAGAACCTTAGGGTACCCTAGTTTTTGGGGTTCTTAATTTTTTGGGTTCGTTCCCTCACCAACTAAATTTCCTAACCCTCCACATCAACAAACCCTCTGCCCGAGCATAAGGAGCGCATGTTGGCTGGTTAAGGCTAGGTATGCTGTGGCAGTGGTTGCGCCTGCCTTCTAGCAACACGAGGCTGCTGTTTCGAACCCTCCTGGTGTCATGCCGGCTGGGGCTGCCTGCCCCGAGGTTGTGGAAATTTAGAATTCAAAAGTAAATTTCCAGCCCTTCCTCCCGACCTTCCAAAAACCCCTCCCCTCCCAAACTAGGACATCGCCCAAGCCTAGGAAGGCATTCCATGGTGCAGTGGTTCTGCACACGCGCCCTCATTGCAAAGGTCTTTGGTTCAATCCGCACTGGTGTCATGCCGCTGCGGGCTGCTTGCCCGCACCGCGTGTTCCTCCGAGACGGAGCCCTGTCCCAACCAAACCGTGGAAATTTAGAATTGAAAACTAAATTTGACCAGCCTCAGGCTCCGATCCACACCCTCGGCACCAGGAAAAAATTTCCTGGAGGCTCTCACCCTCCCTCTCCCTTTTTCTGAGGCCCCTGGCCATGCCCTCCGCTCCGAGTCCTTTTCGAAAAGCTGTGGAAATTTAGAATTGAAAACTAAATTTCCCAGCAATAATTTAGAATCCGAAAGTAAATTTCCTGAAAGCCCTCAGTCAAGGTGTCAATCGTTCTCCTGATAAGAAGGTGGTTAAGAACCTGAGCCTACCCTAGCTGCTCGACCGGCAACATCAAATGTAATGGAAATGAAGAATCTTAGGGTAGGCTACTCTCGCCGAACGGGGTTGGTGCTGAGAGTTTAGGGGTTTTGGTTTAGGGTTTCGGGCTCAGTAAACGGTATCCCACTGATCCTATACAACTTTGAGGTTCGGGTCTTAGGTTAGAGATTATGGATTAAGGTTTAAAATTCCTTGTGATTTGAGTTGAGGGTTTCGGGCATACACATGCTTACACTATACTCTTCTCCCATAGACAATAGTTTAGGGCATATAGATATGGTACAACCGGTACCCTACTTCAGTGCTTAGCATAGATGGTACAAGAAGAGCACCAAGAGGCACGGTGCTTCCCCGACGCCTGAGCCAGCCTGCTATTCTACGTAGTGGGGATCGATCCCAGCGGTAGGGGGCATGTAGCTTAAAACAACCTAAAAGGTTGCAGTGTTTAGGAGCTTTGTGGTGCTTCCTGTAGTCCTGCATCATTCCGACACAACACAAAGTGAGCTCAGGACGGTTTGTGCATGGCATAGGGATGATTAGTGCTGGGATTCGCTAGACTTCACCCACAGGGCATGGGGACCTTAAATACTAAACCCTAAACCCTAAATCCTAAACCCTGATGAGCGAAACAATGTATGCCAGGATCACTCTCCAATCCGCCCGAAGGACTCTGCGACGAACCGGTCGAAGCTGCTTGCTGCTCTTTAAGCGTAATATAGGGGCCTTAATAATTAGAATAAGGTTCTTTAAAGGGGTCTATAAGGCTACTATAAGGGATCTATAAGGGTACTATAATATAGGAGCTTTAATAATTAGAATAGGGTTTCGGGGTCCGCCCCTATAGTATCTTTTGGGCAGGTTCCGGTTCCGGAGATGAACATTTCATTGTAAGAGGTTTGGACATAAGCTTCGACTCCGATACCCTAAGCTCCATATCCTAAACCCTCCAGACGTAAATCCTGAATCCCAGACGCTATAAGCTTAAGCCCTAAACCCTGAACCCTAACACGGTATGGGTTTGCTCGGCTGGTTCTTGCACCCCGCAAGACGAATCACTCGTTGAGGAGGTATGGAGCTGTGTTGGGGCTTCGGGATCTAGGATTTGAGCACTTTTACGGCTCTAGGGCATTTTGCCGTTCGAGGTTGAGGGGTGTAGGGCTTGTGAGGTTGAGGGCTCCAATCTAGGGGTTTTGGAGCAGTAGGGTTTCGGCTTTGAATGGCTTCCGAGCAGCGCGCTTTCGCCACCCTGTACACATCTGCAGAGGCTCACCGGGCGCAAGTGCGCGATGTCACTGCGACTCTTTTGCTGCCTTCATGCACCGACTTTCGTGAAGGATACAACACTTCTGTGTTCAGGGTGTCGGTGTGGCGGGTAGCGTTTTTGTTTAGGGGAGTTTCCGAAAATATGGGACCTTACAGTAATATAGTACCCTAAATAGAAGGATCCTTATTATAAGGACCCCGCAATAAGGTACCCCGAATTTTCGGAAACTCAGAGGTCTAGAAGCTAGGACAAAGGCTAAAGGCTTAAAGGGTCTCAACCTGAGGTGCTAACATCGGACATTTAGAGAGAAAGAGGCAGAGAGAGCGAGAGAGAGAAACCAATGCCAAAGTGCAGGGCAACGACAATGATACTAAGATTATGTTTTATCACCAGAAACCTCACAAACTAGCAGAAAAATACAAGGACCATGAGGTATCGGCAAAACGAGCTTAGGAAGTTTTGGTGCTTGAATTCAGCAGCAACGCGTCATTCTCAGCATTGTTGTTGCTATTACGATTCCGACTATGATTGTGATTCAGATTATGAGTGTGATTGAGGTTTTTGCGATATTGAATATTCCTAGTGCTTTCATTTTCACTCTTTACTGATACTGCTATCATTGGTTTTGCCACAGCATTGCTTTTACGCTTATGTTGTGCTTGATATTTTCAGTGTCATTGTTAGTGTTATTATTGGTGTTGCTGTTGTTGCTTCTACTCTAATGTTACGCTCATTATCGTTCGTCTTCTATTATTGTTACTGATACGTGCATGTGTTTGCCATGGTTATTAATGCTATTTCGTTGTTGTTGTTGTTGCTGTTGTCGTTTCTACGATGATCCCACCACTGCATAATATTACGAATTATGAGTGTTGCTATTGTGCAGGCCTGAAAGTGAACGATCTTAGTTTGCGGGCTTAACCCGAAACCGTGATCAGCACAGCAATGGAGCTTTGCAGTGAGCTCTCTTGACAGATCTGGCTAACTGCCTGTCAGTAATTACTGCACACGCCTTTGGCAACGCGCAGAACATGCATGAAAATGACATGTCAGGGGCTTTCAAGTGAGTCCAAGCAAGGCCTGCAGGAAGGAAGGGGGCTTTGCTACCAATGATGTAAACGAACCCCCCCCCCTTAAGCTCCCACAGCAACCCCAAACCCGTCACGATAGCATACCTCCAAGCTCCCCGTTTCTTTCTACAGTCGCACACTGGGGCTTCGGTTCTGCGTCCGCGGATGCAGGGTTCATCGCTTGCTGCAGACTGAGGTGTGGGGTTTCTGCTGAGGTTTCGTGGGCGCTGCCTTCAAGTGCATCTACATACTTTCTACACCCCGCAAGCCGCCCGATTCCGAGGTGACAAGAATTCGACGGACTCATTGTCATCCGGAGTCCTGCAGGGGCGCCGGTTGCAAAAACAGAAGAGCGTTGCTCGAAGGGCTCCATGGCATGATCTTTCGCGATATATCTGATATCTCTCAGACAGGCTTGCGGTTTTTCTACCTTCTGTCTCCAACCTCTTTGGGCACTTAGTTCTCACAGGTGACGAGGCTGCACAAGGCACCAAGAAGACTTCAACTCACACTTCAATTCATCAGTACACTTTCAACCATGGAGGGAGCCTGAGTTCCAATATGATGCAAATTTCTAATTAGACCCCCTACCAGGTATTTACATGTCTTTGGTGTTGTTGTTTATTGGAAAAGTCAGGAAGTACAGACCCCACCCTCCCCCCCACCCCGCAGCTCACGGTTTTTGGCAGATCTGCGCTTCGGGTTGATATGCTGGGAGAGCGGGCACTCTAGAGTCGGGCGCAACCACGATCCACCGCCACTATGCATCACTACAGCTTCATATGAGCATTTCCCCTGCCCCATACGCGCACACACACAGACTGACATACGTATTCGTGTGCAGATAAAATATTATACATGTAGAAAGATTGAAAGAACGAAAGACAGAAATAAATCACGAACGAAAGACAGAAATAATGAGATATAACATAATTTGGTATAGAAAATATATGTAGCAATATAACACAATAGAGTACAACATGTATATGATACGACGAACTAATATACAACTATAATTTAGCGTAGTAATGTATTACACTACAGTATACTGTAATATATTCTAAAATAGAAAGAATAGAAGATATCATACACTGACATAACACTATATATGAGTTATACTGTACTATCCTATACTATACTATGTTATACTAGACTCGACTAGACCATACTATTCTATTCCCCGCTTACCACCCTGGGAAAACCCTAGACGAACCAGTGATTAACATTAACATTCACTATAACTCCATAACTCCTTCACAAAATCCACTGCTTCATAAAACCCTTTAGCTCCCTTCAGTACGAATGACAAGCATGGCGACCTGGCTGCGGATGGAAGCGTCTGGGTCCTGTCGAAGGTCACCCCGGCTTCGCTCAGGAATTAGGGCGTTTCAGGTGTTAGGGTTGCAGGGTTTCGGGCCGCGAAAGCCTCAGTCGGGATTTCGGAGCTCAGGGACCTTTTTTGTGGGCTGGAGAATGTGGTGGAGCTGCAGGGAAGCGGGGCGAAAGTATAATCAGTACAGCTCTGAGCCCCCACTAAAAAGCCTAAACTCTAAACCAAATAATACAATGAACCTTTTCTAAAACGCAGTATAATATAACATGGAATCATATGTTATGATATTATATTGATGTAACATAATCGGGTTTAGTACACGTAACCTATTTGGGTTCTCATTACTAGCTGTAACATGTCTCGCGCTTATTCGACTAAGGTTTAGGGCTTTGTGTTGATCAGGAGACGCCAAAAAAACAACGGCCTTAAGGTACTACTACTCTCTTCTTCAGTGGCCGGGCCCAGAAAAGTTCAAACTTTCTAACGTACACCAAGCAAGTAACAAGCAAAGCAACAAAAAGGGTTCACGGTTCTTCCATTGGATCTCTAAGGTTAGCGAGTGTAGTTTTTTTGCTTGAGGTCTAGGGTTGAGGAATGTAGGTTGGGTTACCATAGAAGGGATCTACAGTAAGTGATTAATGGAGTTCCTTGAAGTGTTCTATAACGGCCTAGGAAATTAATTCAAGCAATCATGATGGGGATCTTTGGTAAATAACATGCTTTCCCTGTTGTGGCAACGTAAACCAGACTCCTTAACGCCTAAACCCTAAGCCGAAAAGCCAAAGAACCCGAACCCGACTCCGTAATCAGCCCCTAAACACGGACCCTAAAACCCTGGAGCCGACTCCTTAACCAAAGCCCGGTAAAGTCGTCCTTCTTTGGCGCCCCTCCTGCGGAGGAGACCTTCGCGGCTTTACTTTGGGTTAGTTTGATTGCTTTTTTTGATTTTGAGCGTAGGTCTTTAAGGGTTAAGGAGTTTAGATGCCTTTTCTTGATTTTGGGTTTGGAGTTTAGGTCTTTAAGGTTTTAGGGTTAAGGGTTTCGGGGATTAGGGTGGGGATCAGGGCTTCAGAGGTTTACGGTCGATGTTGATTGTGTAAGTGCGATAACCCCCCGGGGTTTGGGGTTTAGGGTTTAGGGATTTGTCTTTGCCCATGCTCTCGCTTGAGGGCGGAGTTGGCATCATACTTTCGCTCTGATTTCCGTTCTGCTTCTCAAGGAGTACGACCATAATCATATTCATCACATTAATCATGATAATCACGATGACCATATTATGAACAATCATAACAATAATACTAAATCATAGTAGATAGCTTGTCATGCTTCTGCGGGGTTCGGCCATGGAGCTTGCCAGTCGATTGGGTTTGGGGGTTGGGGTTGGGCGCGCTTAAGGTGGAAAGCTTCGGCTTATGCCTATGAGGGTTTAGGGGTTTTGGGTTTAGGGGTTTAGGGGTTTATGGCTCATCCTTTGGATGGTGATCATATTGATCCAGTGCGGTCATCCAAACTGATTATGGTCATGATGTTGATGACGACCCTTATTACCTTAAACCCTCAACCCTAAACCCTATACCCTAAACCCTCAACCCTAAGCCTTACAAGCCTAGCATACTTCGTTTAGATCCCAAGCACTGACACGAAAACTCAAGCCCAAAGGTTTAGGGTTCAGGGCTTAGGGTTTAGGCATTCTGGGTTCCACCTCCCTGCCCCCCCCAGGAAAGGGGGGGAGCTACCCGTGATTTCTGGCACGTATGCCGTAATTCAGCCCTACATCCAAGCAGTTACGAGCCGTCATGCTGCAATGACTGAAGTTTTTGTGTAGGGTTCTTGACTACTTGGGGACCGCATCTTAGCATTCGTCAAGCCGTTCGTTTAGGGCTTCGGGCGAAAGCAGATCCGTTCTACGATCGCTGTCGACCGTTCCTCATGTTGTTGATTGTGCTTATTAACTTGTCTTGGCCATAGTGCTATACAACATCTGCTCCGTCAGGAAGCCAAAGTCAATAGTACAAAACACTAAACCCCAAACCGCTCATGCAACCCAGCGGCAGCGCTGTGTTGGTGTCGATACTGATGCTGAAGCGCCTGCAAACTTGCTTAGTCTGGACTGACTGAGTAGTTGCCGGATGAGGGCCGTTTAGGGGTTGAGGATTTAAGGAGTAAGATGTCTATGCTCGTCCCACTCTGACTGCGAGATCACAAAGTATAGCTTTCTGCCAATCACCCGCCGTGACTCCAAAGGTCGAGACTCGAAACCAGAAGAATCGCAATCTATGCGGGTTAAGGTTTGGGGTTGAAGTTCTCGTCTCTTGATATATAGGTTTGCTATTCATGAGTAAGGATGGGTTGTGGGTTTGGGTTGAAGGTCTCGTTGTGATAGGGTTAAGTATTGTGTTCATGACGATTGATTAATTAAGCATCACCTCAGCAGGAAGATCGCAACCTTATGGGTGGTCGAGCGCCCTGCAATGTTGAGCTTGCGACACGGCTACTCGGATGCTGTGCAAGGGATTGCCGTCTGTGGAGGGCTGTGTGCTTAGCAGTGCTTGTGGCCTGCAATTAACGCTTTAAACGGCGGTTTGGGAAACTTACCTCCTCAATATCCGCAATGTCCTACCAGATACGGCATCCCCGCTGTTCACAATACCCGATGTGATGAGATTCTGGGCTCCGTGATCGCCTGCAGCTGCGCAACCTCGTCCTCGTCAGGCAGTAGGGAAACCTTCGCAGAAAGCACACGCATGGATTCAACAAATCATATAATGCATATCCTAACTGCTAGACCCTAAACCCTAAACCCTAAACCACCCAAGAAACCCGTAAAACCTGAACACCCAGGAACCCAAATCTGACTCCCCGAATGCTGAGGCTCGCACCCGTCGGACGCTGGTACGCCGTTTCGAAGCTCCAAAGAAATTCTGGAAAAGCCTGGAGACTTTTCGGCCCTTCGGCGACGACTACGATAGGGGCTTCAGTAGCTAGGAAGGGATTCTTGGGTTTCGAAGAGTATAGTAAGTATAGTATAGTTATGAGTAGAAAGCTCTACTAGGGACTTAGGGCGGAGGTTTCCAGGCTGGGGCCCCTTGGTTTTCGTGTCGGGGCTTCGGTGTCAGGTTTCGGGGGGATCAAGGTACTTCGGGTCTGAAAGAATGCGAGTGGTCGCTGTCACAGTGCAGGTCTCCTCGTTGAACCGTTGCTTGTATTTCTGCAGTACCCTAAACCCTAAACTCTAAACACATAAACCCTAATCACTGACCAGCATTTCGAGAAGATATGGGCCATTCCAGAAGGGCCAAAGGCCTGCCGAACAGGGCCTGTCATCTATGAGATTACGGTCTTGGGGGCTTGAGATTCAGGGCTGAAGGCTTAGAGGTTTAGTGCTTTAGGGTTTAGGGTTTAGTGGCAGATTCAGGGGCTGTGGTTCATGGTCTCGGGCTTAGGACATGACTGACTGCATTTGATGGTAGCAAGTCAATCTGAGCACTGCAGGTTTTGTGGTTTAAGATGCAGAGGCTCGGGTTCAGAGTACGGAACCAGTAGATCCCATATAGATCCATTTAAGGAACCCTAGCCCTAGATCCAGAATCCTAAGCTTATGAACCCTATCTATATAGAGCCCTTTAAGGGGCTTAGTTGTCCAGTATCCAACAGTCGCAGAGGATTTGAAGGTTCACCTTTGGAACGATGTCAACAAGGTGAAAGGTTACCTACTCTACGACCCAGTGGATCTATTTGGCGCTGTTGTCAAGGCATCCTCCGTCTTCGACCTCGTCGGCAAAGAATACTAAACCTTACAAACCCTAAGCCCTACATAACCAGTATCCTCTGGGATTTAAAGGTTAACCTTTGGAACTACAAGAGTTATTTCGGCCTCGTCGGCGTGCTCTTGCGCGTATTCGGCGACGGACTCGCAACTCTCGTCGAAGGCGGCCATTCCTCCTCGGATCCTGGATGTTTTTTCTTAAGTGGGTTTAGGGTTTAGGGTTGAAGGTTTAGGGTTTAGGGATCCTGGAACAGGTTTGGGGCTTTAAGGTTAGGGTTTAGTAAATTAGGACTCAGGGTTTAGGTGTCAACTTGTGTGGACAAGCTGACACTGGCAGCTGTCCAAGTGCAAAGTCGCGGACTTTTTCCGCACAGACCAAAAACTCTTGTGCCTTAAGACAGTCGCGGATCGCTAACATTGGCTCCTGAGGCGGCAGGACACAACTTCACTTTCACACTCATCTCGCTCTCTCCAAAGATCTTCAGGAGGGTTTCATGCTTAAGAGGGAGAATAAAACCGGTAGTGAAGTAGTCCCACCACCTGTCCGCCTTCATTGGTTTCGTCAACGGATCGGCTACTTGTGCATCCGTGGTGGGTATCCACTGCAGAGGAAGCTGTTCATGCTTCTTCTCAGCCGACAATCCCTGGCGGAGGGCCGTCAAATCTATGGCCAACCTTCGGTCGGCCGGTATCCTAGGGATACCGGTCCTGTGCATATGGTCATGGAGACTTTTGCAGTCGCTCAGACAAAGAAGTGGCCATCTCTCACTTGCCTCCTGAACCGTCGCCAATCTGCCGTGGAGGAGTGTCAGAAGGGCCGAACGCATGAACTGCATGTTCTCGAGGCCCTCCACGCAAGCCATGGTCTCGGCCCCGAACGTGCTTCGACATACGCGTTGGCAGGCCTGGCTGCGCCACTCAAACAGACTCGGCTGGAGGAGGCCTGTCCTTCTCGACGGTCGATCAGCATGATGACGTGTCCAATCTGGGCTTAAGCTACCTTGGACCGCGCTCGCCTGGCCTTGCGCTCCTTCGTTGCGAAGGGGCCCTCCTTCATGTCCCCATTATTGATCTCCTCGGCGGTGAGCTGGAATCCCTCTTCGGCTTCCTTCAAGTAGGCATTCGCCCACCCGGCGTCGTGGTAGGTGATGAACATGGCGTGGCAAAGGTCGATCGGCCTGAGGATCACCCCTTGGTGCTTGTGGAGCTCGGCCTTCTTCACTAGGGAGTTCGTGAACCGGACGTCGCTCACCGTCGCGGTTCGTTGGACCTGCTGGGCCAACGCTACTCCACACTGCAAGTCGGGGCGGGTTTGCCGCGCTAACCACGACAGGGCCCCCACTAATGAGCGGTTGTCTACCAACTGCTCCTCGTCCGCTGGCTCATCGTCCTGCTGTCCGGTCTTGATGTCCACCTGCAAAAGGCCCTCGACGAAACTTTCCTGCTGGATGACGATCTTCTCCGGCGTCACACGGATGTGGGAGCCGACGTAGTCAAACTCGTTCTCTTCCCAGGTGTCCACCGGGAACAGGGCACTGATAGCCCCTTGAAGCTCTCTGTTCACTGACTCGCTGGCCACAATCAGCATGTCATCCACATGGACGGCAATGTAGGCTATAGGTCGCTCATCGTCGCCCTCCGCTTGGAGCATGAAGACGCAGGCGTCCATGGGGCTTTGCCGGAGGCGGTGGGGTTTAGCATCGATCTGGAAGGTCTCGCTCGTAAGCACTTCCCGGAGCCGCTCGAACCACTCCGAGGACTTTCTGAAAGTCCGAAGATCCCCTTTTTCACACGCAGTAGCTGTCTGGGGTGCAACCCACCTCGAGGCCGTTTAAGAACGCGGCTTGTATATCCCCTGCTGCGGCCGTCCATGTATTCGAGATACATACCTGGAGGAGTAGCATGAGGGAAGACCGCGCCACAGTCGGTGAGTCCACACTGAGACGGCCGGCTCCGAGGTCGGGGTCGAGGTGGCCCCCGATAACGAGCCTTGCCTTCGGCTTCCAGGGCATCTCTGGATTGGCACGTCTTTTCCCCATGTTCTTGTCGCGGTAGGCGTACCGCGACGGGAGGACTCGGTCCTTGGGCACGCGCTCACGGACATTCTCGCTCTCCTCCATCGACAGGATCTCAGGGCGTCGTGGTCCATGTGTTCCTTCCACTGCTTAGCCTCGGCCTCGCGGTGTCGTGGATCTTCTCGCATAGGTTCCTTTGGGACGTGGTCTGCCTGGACAAAGTCCTGGTACGTGCCTCCGATGGTGTCGTGGATCTTCTCTCGTGGATCTCCTTTGGGACGTGGTCTGCCTTGACAAAGTCCTGGTACGTGCCCCCGATGGTTCTCGTCTGGGTTCTCGCGGATCTCCACCGGCCGTCTGGTTCGCGCCGTAGTCCTGGTAGAGTCCTGGGGTGATTTCGGGAGTCCTTTCAAAACTGGACTTTTGTGTTGCCCGTGGCGTCGTCCACTTTGCCACCGGTGCCATCACTCCTCAATTGTTGACGCCATGGACGTCCCGCAGGAGGGCCAGTCTGGTCTCCAGCGCCGTGATCTCCTCCAGGATGTCGTCGGGGACGTCCTGTTCCATGCGAGATGGGCCCGCCTCCTCGGTCCGACGTCGTGTGCTCTTTTGCCGTGGCTTGTACCCCAGGCAGTACTGGCTTGGAAGAGTAGCCCCTCGACGGAGTGACCACTGACCACGCTGCCGAGCTCCCCGGGGGGCGGCGGCACCACTGCGTTCTTCTCGGGGTCGTACATGTCCAGCTTCTTGGGTGCCATCTTGTCTGTCTTCTTCGCGGCCCTCCACCAGTTCACAAAACGTCGTAGATCGGGATGCATGTTGTCTCCGTTCTCCTCGGCTTCTCGCGAGGCCCACTGGGCATAGTTCTCCGGGACATCCTTGTAGGCCGTCCCCTTGAATCGCCCCAAGGTCATCACGGTGGTCTCGGGCGCTGTGGTGTCGCGGATCTTCAACATGAGCGAGCCGCGGGTCTCCTTGGCGCCCAGCTCGATCCCCAACATCTCCGCCTCGCCCCGCAGCTCCATGAGAGTCATCGACGACATCCCCTTCGGAGTACCGCTCGGCCCTTGTTCGGCCTTGATCCGGGCGTTGTCCTCGCTCAGGATCGTCCGGATTTTCGGGTTGCACGTCAGTCCTCGGCGGAACATCTCGGCCTGGAGCTCGGTCTTCGTCATCTGCGATACCGTCTTTGTCGGGCTGGCCATCGCCTGACGTGGCAAGGACTTCCGGGGCAAAGCTCGATTGAAGACACTGCGGCCGACCCACAAAACTGCACAGGCTCCTTGGCTGCGGCATGAGCAACATGACACTCCCCAAGTTTCACGGATGTCCCCGAGGCTCAGGTGGAGTTGCTGTCGCTGTACGTAGGGTCTGCTTGGTTTGCCACTTCGAAGGGTCGAAGAATGTTTTGCGGGGAACCACATGAACTCGCACCAACTTCGTTTCGGTTTCAATCCAGGAATCTGACTGCAGGGCTGTGCTATTCCACCTTTGTAGGAACGTGTGCAAGGGGAGGCTGTCGGCAACCAACATGTTCTTAACCTCGGACTCTAGCTTCTTGTCGTAGAACACACGGGGGTACTTTGGGAGGTTTTCGAACTCAGTAGCTATCCTAGATCCAGACGCACCACGACAACCTACCCCATGTCCACAAAGCTCGTGTATGCCGCACCGGAGCTCATGATCTTCACCTCGTCACTGCCCCATGCCTTTGGCAGGGCACGCGCATCCGGAAGAGGCAAGTCCTTGTGACATACCGGGAGAGCGGGGTGTCCTGAGGCTGTGCTCTCCAACTTGAGCCCCTTGACACCGACCGTCTTGAAGTCCGCCGTGTTATCGGCGACATCCATCACCATCCCAAGCCTGGCCAGAGCTGCCCTCGAGATCAACAAGGGCACCTCGCCTTGCACCACTGCCGCCTTTAGCGCGACCCAGCTGCCGCCCAACGGAATGAGGACGATGGCCGCGTAATGCGATTCATACACCCGCCGGCTAGCCCCGAACCGGAAGGACTCCGTCTCGTAGATGAAGTCCATGTAGATGTCCTTGCCGGCCGTCATGTTGCAGCCACTGCGCCCCCATGATTGACTTTGAGAAGGCGGTGTCCGTGATGGCCATGAGCTCGCCGCTCGGGTCCGTCGCCAGCTCGTAGATCTCGCTCGTCACGTGGATCGTGTTCGGCCGGTTCCCCCCCGTCGGCTTGGTGCTCCTGTTGTCCTTCTTCAGCTTGGGGCACACGCTGTCCTTGTGCCAGTGGCCCTTCTGTCCGCAAGCGGCACAATGGCTCTTCGCCTTCGCCTGCCGGATCTTCTCCTCCATGGTTTTCCTGGCCATGTCGGCGTCTGCTCCTCGGGCTCGCGTCATCTCGCGTCCGCGGGCCTTCGCGGTGAGGTACGCCAATAGATCTCCTCATCGACCTCGTCCTCCGCATCGGCGTTCTCCTGCTCTGGCTCCTCATCGTCGGCGGCATCCCCGGGCATGTGCGCCGTCTGGTTCCGCTTACCGCCGGGTCCGCGCTCCCAGGGTTTCCGCATCGACCTGTCGAGGATGATCGCCGCCTGCTGTAACGGAAGGAGTGCATACTTGTTTCCCACCGACGCCAAAAGACTCACCTCCGTGGCCTCGTCGAGATCGGCCCGGTCGACGAACAACCATGCAGCGGCAACATCCGGTAATTTCGCACCCGCATTCTCGTACTCGGGAGAGGAGGCGGTTGTACTCAGCCGCGTAGTCTCTCGTAGAGTCTGTCCTTGTCGGTGCTTGAGTCGTCGAAAGAGGTCGCTGAGACACCTGCCCACCAAGGTGACCTCGACGTCAAGATAGTGTTGGCGGATCCAATCCTGGAGGTATAGGTGACGCCGTCCTCACTGCCGAGCTTGTTGACGTCCAGGGACTCGGCATTGATCCAGGCTGCCCATCCGGATCGGGTAGCCGTGGAGTACGAGTAGGATGTGCTTCCGCCAGCTCCGTCTCCTCGAGCGGAATCGTTGCGAGGAGCTTCACCGCTGTAGTCGGTCTCGTAGATGGTCGGGGTCGCTCGTCGTCCCCAATCTCGTCGGTCGCCACGCCATCCATCATAGGCGCCCCACCAGTTGTACTGGCCCTCCCAGCTCCAGTCATAGGAGCTTCCGCTGTCAGTGGTCGAACCACCCGACTCTTGGCGCTCAGGCATTGCCCAGCGCCCGGACCCAAAACTATCGTTCGTGGTGGCATCCGAGGTACGACGGGCACCCCACCAGTCGCGGCCCCACCACCCGCTGTGATCTCCTCGAGTCCACGGGACTTCTCCTTGGACTTCGTCGTCATCATTGCTCTGCCGGTTGGCGGCGTCGCCAGCTTCGGGCTCCTGTTCGGAGCCAGCCATGGAGTGTGCAGCTAAAACAAACAACCGGGCTCCGCTACCAGTGTCAACTTGTGTGGACAAGCTGACACTGGCAGCTGTCCAAGTGCAAAGTCGCGGACCTTTTCCGCACAGACCAAAAACTCTTGTGCCTTAAGACAGTCGTGGATCGGTAACATTGGCTCCTGAGGCGGCAGGACACAACTTCACTTTCACATTAGGGATCAGGGCTCGGAGGGCCTTGTAAGAGTCGAGTGAAGGGTTGAAGCCTCGGATATGATCATTTGGAAAGGGCTTGTAGGACTGGAAAACCCTAAACCCTAAACCCTAAGCTCTAAATCCTAAACCCTAAACCCTAAACCCAAAATCCAAAATCCTAAATCCTAAACCCTAAGCCCTAAATCCTAAACCCTAAACCCCTAAACCCTAAACCCTAAACCCCAAAACCCTAGAGAGGGGACTGTTGTGAGGTGGAGATTTTGTGCTAGTTTGGAGAGTGTGCTGTGTGTGTGTGTGTGTGCTGTGTCTGCTCTGTGTGTGTGTGCATCGTGAAATGAAGAATGAGTAA
>BGNK01007110.1:0-15654 GCA_003297005.1 Symbiodinium sp. clade A Y106
ACCAGGGGACCAAGGGGACAGAAAAAAAAAAGGGAGCAAAAAAAAAAAAAAAGGAGTGAAAAAATACGCCCTCCCATCAAAACCAGCAGCCATTTCCCATGCACACGCTCGATTTTGCAAGCGGCCGCTCAAGAAACACAGTGGCATCGCAGCAAACACCAAATCAAAACCAGCCATTTTCCCATGTTACGCTCGATTTTGCAAGCAGCCGCTCAAGAAACACATCAGTGTGGCATCGCAGCAAACACCAAATCAAAACCAGCCATTCCCCATGCAGACGCTCGATTTTGCAAGCAGCCGCTCAAGAAACACATCAGTGGCATCGCAGCAAACACCAATTCAAAACCAGCCATTCCCCATGTAGACGCTTAAGCAGGCACTCAAGAAACCACCTCAGACCTCAGTGGCATCGCAGCAAAAAGCAAATCAAAACCAGCCATTCTAGTTTACAAGCATATCCGAGGTTCCCGATTGACGCGTTTTAGCAGAATCCCCAACTGCACACTGGACCTGGGACGACTTAGGGCCTGGACCCTGCAGGAAACAAACACCGCAGATCATCATTTTGGAAGCCTTTTCCCCCATGTGCACACCGAAACGCAACGACCCCACAACAAAGCTTCCCCCGAAGGTCTGGCACTGCCACGAACAAAACGCAACGACTTAAGCAACTGGGAGTAGTGTCGACGGCGAGCTGGACGCCGCCCCAGAGGGGCAGCCCGTTGGGGATGACCTCGATGCGCCGGTCGTCGTGCCGCTGGGTGGCTATGTTGAGGTCGCGAAGGAAGACATTGGCTGCGACTGTGGCTCCGGCCTCTCTGCAGATGCGTGCCGCGGCCCGCTCTAAGGGAATGCCCCGACCGCGGAGGAGTCCAGAACGCGGGCAGGCTGCCCGGTGATCGCCTAATGAGTCAAGATGACTGCCACAACGGCAGGAGGCAGCATCGAGAGGCAGTGGGAGTGGAGCAATGAAATGCTCGCCTCACCAAGCGCTGAGGCGAGATCTGCAAGGAGAGCGTCGTCCACAGCCTTGGAAGCTGGTCTCTGCCAACCCCGCGCGAGGTCGGCTGGCTCGTGCAGCGCGGGATCGGTTTCGGCCTCAGGCGGTGGTTCAGCGAGAAGCTGACCCCACGCCGGCACAGTAAAACCATGGTTGTGGTCAGGACAACTGCAGCCCTTTGGAGCGACGCGAGGCAACGAATGTTGCATGCAGGACCTGCGAGTTGTTGCAAGATGTGGTCGCAGAAATCGCTCTCGCGGGCCCTGATGGCGCGAAGCGAGTCCCAACAGGCTGGGGCATGCGCCGCGGCGCTGCGCAGGCCGAGCCTCCCGTGGCGAAGAAGCAAGTGGGCCCGACGGGTGGCAAGACCGGGCAGCGGGTCATCCGGGGCAGCGTGGACTTGCAGCAGCAGGGCCAGGCAATGCAGCACGCTGCGGTCGTGCTCGGCCAGGAAGGGGCAGGCGGGACGGCGCGGAGTATGTACCGTGCACGCGGGTTGGCGCAGCACAGGAGCAACAACCAGGCGACTTGGAGGTCGGGACGTGTGGGAGAAGCTCGAGGAGAGCGCGGTGCTGTGCGGAAAGAGTGTGAAGCTGCGCAGCAACGAACTCAAGCTCCAAACTCTGATCCAGACTCCAGACTCTGGCCCCAAACTGTGGCCCAGACTCCAAACTCTAACGCCAAACTCTAACCTAGACTGCAGACTCTGGCCCCAAACTCTGACCCAGACAGACTCCCGACTCTGGCCCAAACTCTGCCCAGACTCAGACTCTGGCCCCAAACCGACCCAGACTCCAGTTCAATGTAAAGTGTCGCGACAATTGTCCCGCGGGTGTCATGTCCTGTGTGGTCTCGCTATGCTTATAATTCAGCCACTTACATCGTCTGCTCCCTGAGTGCCTCGCCATATTGTATGGCGCTCTCGCCCAAGCCCTCTGGGATTGTGCTCGGGCACAATTCAACCAACTGCTTTTCTGCGCGTTGACTCGTGCCAACTACTTCCTCCGTATGCTGCCCCCTCATTGCACGGCCGACTACTACTCCGCACATGATCGCGCCGTCGCCTCGTGTCTCGGCACTTGCTTATGGAGAGGACTCACCCGAGCTGCCAGCCCATGCGCTCGCCACTGCACGGCTTTCGGTTTCGGGGGTTTGGGCCTGCGTTCTGCCACCTCCGGTGCGCGAGCCGCCTATACTAGGTTTCGTGGCAGGATGCCTTTTCCTGCGCTGCTGCCACGTTTCCCAGCTGAAGCAGCGCAGCTGCAAGGAAGCTTGAATGCGCCGCACGCGGGCATGCCGTCGGCCCTCGCCGCAGCCTGCATGGCCGCAGCCCGAATGCGTGAGGCCGGCTTCCCGCCCCCGCCTGGGGCGTCGGAGCTGCGCCTGCCGCGCCGCATTGATGTTCCCGTCAGTGACACACGCTGCATCGCTACAAACAGTTTGCCCCTCTGGCACGGGGCGCGGCTCCCGTGCTAGAGTCTGGAGTCTGGACAGGGGTTTGGGGCCACAGTTTGGTGTCAGAGCTTGGCCCAAAGCCAAACCCTGAAATGGGTATGTGTCAAAGAGTCTGGAGTCGGGCTTTGGGTCAAAGTTCAGGGCAGGGTCGGGTCAGACTTTGGGATACTTTGGGTCTGGCGGAAGCAGATCTGAGTAGTTTACAAGGGTGGGAATGTTTGGTTTTCCTCGTATAGCATGCTATGATGATATTTTTTACACGCCCCTTTTCCATCCGCCTCTGATAATAGGCTTTCGGTTTCAGGGCTAATTGCTGGGTGTGAGTCTCGCAATGGCAAGTTTGCAATATAAGTGGCTAACTTCCAGTAACTTGCCAGCGATTGCTCCCTCCAGGCGCGCATCGAGTTCTCAGAGCAAACATATATTGCAAACTTGCCATATGATCGATGGGTGAAGCGTGTTTTGGAATGGTACCCTCAAAGAATTCATGCTGGAAAACAGCCTAGTACCTGGGAAGATACACGCATTATGTATTGCCGTTGGAGACAATTGGGAAATTGGAAATCCGCTGCTGTTGATTCGGAATGGTGGACACGACAAACAAATGATTTCATTCGTTTTCTTACAATGCTTTGAGCTACGCATTTAGTCGCCGAATCTTTTTTATTTCGTTTCACTGCCTGCGCCTTAAATGGGCCGCCTTCGGGCATCAGGTTGACCTCGACCTTGACCGTGCGTCTCGCAATGACGAGGCTCTTCATGTGCCGCATAGTCGTATTTGGAAACATCAAGGAATGCTACTGCTCCTGTTTGCAGCGGTCTTGCCGCCAGTCTTGCTGCGATTGAGCTTACCCCTGCATAATGCGCACGTCTCTCTTCGCTTTGTTTATAGTTATACCAAACATCAAACATGTGATGCACCTGGCGCGTAAAATTCTGTACGACGACGATGGGTATAGCAACAGCCACAGCCGAAGCAATAGAAAGTGCGGCGGCATACCACATCAACACCACCACCACCGCCAACGCCGGCAGGAAGAGCAACATCTAGCACCATCGGTACTGGGCACGATGATGCCAATGGAAACATCATGAATAATTGAATCACCATAACCTAATGTAAGAACCTGATTAAGAAACCTTGGGCCTGTATCAGGGTTCTTTACATGAATCCTACTATTTGGGGGTTATAGGCCCAGGGTTTCTTAATCAGGTTCCCACATTATGCGGGAATGCAGAAAGTCCAGACCGTGAAGCCAGGCACAGCCTTCATGGGCTCAGTCCAGCAAGCCACAATGTCCAAGCAAACCCTGTCCAGCACTGTCAAACTCGTGCAAAAAGCCTCTCGTCTTGAACGATGATGCCAGCGAGATTTGTCACTACAGTGATGCGCAGGGGCCCAATGCATGCTAGCATCCGGGAACTCCACGAAGTCCATCGCACGTCCGGACAAGCTGCGTCCGCACACGAGGCAATCTTCGCGGTAGAGTCCGGAATAGTCCCGAACGATACCGTTGGTGCATGGGCGGCGCGACAGGGACCGACCCAAGGACGACAGTGCTGATCATCGACGGTGTGAAGGCAGTGGAGGCCTGCGACCATATCCCCCGCGCAAGCATGCTCGCGGCGCTGCGGGCACACGCCCCCCTTAGCGGTTTACTGCGGTTCGCCCCCATGTTTTGTGGACACGCCAACCTCTACATCAATGAAGACCATGCAGCAAAGGGAGGGCTGCGCACACGGAAACCCCTTCATGCCGCGTTTAAGTTTGCAAGCACTCGGACAGCATGCCGTTCCTCTACTTCCATGCCCACCTCCGTCCCGGAAAATTTGTTCCTTTGTTTGTTCACGTTTTTTTCTCAACGCGCGGGGCTGTACTATCCGCGGAACAAGAAAAAACCACAGCTTGTATGCGCCTCTAAACGATGTCTACATCAAGGCCCCGCCGCACCTCGCGGCCTGGAACGCTGCCACCGTCTGAAGAGCAAAACAAGCTCCTCAAAACTAGTGAGACCGCCATATCTTTCCGAGGCCAGAACCCCAAGAAGCCAATGTCCAATGCTTGGGAACGTTTTAAGAAATACAAGACAGCAACAACGATCGGTGAAGCTACCACCTTGGGCGCGCAGTGGCAAGACATCAGTGCCGACTTCGAGAAGGAATTCCTCATTCGCTGATGTGGACATGCCGGTGCTTTCCAAGAGATCAACGCCAGACGGTACCCCGGATAAGGAAGCAAAAGCTATACACCTGCACAGGTACATGAAGGAGCACTCAGCGCACCCAGCACTCAGGAGGTTGCCTCCAGCACGCAACCGGAGACTGGAGATGAGTGCAGCAACAATATCCATTTTACGAACCATGATGCGAGAAGAGTTATCCGAGGATAAGCATCTTATTACCGTATATCATCCAAGTTCGATGCATCCTTTGCGAATTCGCATGCGGAGTTGGCTGCCGAGAAGCAAGCGCGAGCGAAACTTGAAGAACGCATCGCCCGCTTGGAAAGCAACCACGACCTTCACAACAAAAATGCCTGAGAAGATGTCGACAAATCCATCATGGTCATAGGGGTTTTTGGGAAAAGTCAATGGAGGAGGAGGAAGCAGGATCATGCGAAGTTCTGCAAAAGGAACGCGGATTTTGTCTAGCACTAGCTCGCTTCGAATCGCCAACCACAGCAATGAAGTTCATTCGTTCACAACGGCGGCACCAACGGTTGCAAACCGCAAAGTTGTGGGCTGCAGACAATCGTTCCCGCGATGATCGTCGCCGTTTGAAGGCTGTCAGCAAGCTGAAGAAGTACCTTGTTGAACTTGGCAGCTAGACCCCAAAGCATGTGCTCGCGAGTTACAAATCGTGCAAAGTGGTCATTCGGGACAACGCAAAGCTTATGCCTATCGCGAGCATCAATAAAGACTTGAGTGTAAAATGATTGCACAACGGTATCGAGTTACAGCCGGTTCAGGTAGCACTTGAGGAGTTCATTGCCGACATTGAGATGTGACACATGACATGTGGTAGATGATATGTCCTTTGCCCTGGCATGACATGATATGACATGATATGCTTTGACAAGATGCCACGTTCACGGTTCATGCTCATGGCACCGGCATTACGACATGATGCTGAGGGTGATACTGAAAACGGTGTTGGTGGTGGTAAGGATGACGGGGGGCTGTTCGCCAGGCGTCATCCTTGCTGGAGACACCCTGCCGCCCAAGTCCACTTGTGAAACCGAAGGGGGAGACTCACGAAAGCGCGCCACACGTGGTTCTCGTGACTCGTGATGTGCACGCGAAATATGACTGCGATAAGCCTGGGAAGGGAATTTGAACGATAAACACACGCAGTTCCAGCCCGTTTCCCCGCCATGCGTGGCACTTGCAGTGAAGCTCACCAGGGAGTTCACAACATGAGACGATTTCAGGCTCCGTGATCGCGACGCAAGCGCTTTGAAGCGTCGTTATCGTGGAAAGAAGCTGTTGAACAGGCCAGAACAGGAAGCCGAGCAAAGTAGGCCGGACAATCGGAGGACAAACCTCTGCTGAACTGGCGAAATCCGTCACAAACTCAACGACTTCTACAATGAAGCGGCACGGATTGGCCCGCCATTGTTCCGTCCGTTCCTTTGGTTGCCGGATGTTTCCAGGGGACTAGACGTTTCGAGGGCGTCCAGAAGCCAGATTGCGATGCTTGCGCTGTGTGGTCTTTCTGGCCCAGGGGCCCCTGGGCAGTGGGAGGGACTCGACCCTGATGCCAGGGTTGAGCGCAGCTGTTCTGCAGCAAACCCGACAGGGACGAACGATGGCAAAGAAGCCATCGACCCAGGAAGCCAAATAAAGAATGTAGGAGCCTCTATAATTTGAGTTAGGCTTCGGGATAATTAACAGTATCGTGTAACTGCATAGGCTTATAATGGCTTGTACAAGAGATCTTATTGCCATAGCTAGTTACTAGTACTAGTTATTCAGACCAGTTACTTGCAGTAGTTATTCGATTTAAACCCTGGAAGCCTACGCATTCAACTCCCAGCCAATCGGCCTGACGCAGCTTCGAATTCTACGGATGACGCGTCAACCGAAACTTTATACCCCAAACCCCAAACCCTACACAGCCGTATTATGTATGAAGTCCCGTACAATCCCGTGCAAAACACTCATGATCACTCATGACAGACGGTGGCGCACCTTTTCCATCCGACCTCTTTAGAGGACCACGCGAAAGCTCTGTTGCTGGGGGCGGGCCCTCAACTCGCAACCCATTTGAGATAGGCTCAATGTGTCGGTATTTCGCATTGGGTGCAGGGTTTAGGTAATTCCGGGGTTCAGGATCTAGGGTTGATGGCCCGGGCTTCGGGTTGAGGGTTCAGAGCCCTTTACCGCCGCTCAGTAGGCTGACCTTCGAGGGTGCAGAGCTGCTACCTCCGAGCCATGGAGTTTGCTGGCTTCAGGCTGAGGATTACCAGGGTGGTTGAGGGGGGAAAACGAAGGCCTTAGAGGCGCGGGGGCCCAAAGAGAAGCACGGATCTTAATTGGCGCGAGGGTGGGGGGCAGAGGGCATCGGGCGACGAGGGGCTTCTGGGAGCAGGGTTTAGTGTTTACGGCTTGGGATCCTAGGATCTAAAGTGCTTGGTTTAGGCCGTTTTGGCTTAGGCAGGGCTTTGGGTTCAGCGTGAGGCGGTCACGGTCAGCTCTTGTTATTCACATTCAAATAGCTGTCATTCTGGCCTGTGCGCAGCATCACACTGTATGCTATCCGGCCTTTGGGTTGGACTTGGATCGAGCCCAAAGCAAACGCCTTCATCGTTGTCTTCTGCCGACTGCTGCCCACTTTCGGATGATTCCGCAAAACCACCATAGCAAATGGCTGAAGCATCAGCCAGTAACCCTGTTCAGGCCCTAAAGCACATCAGGAAAATTCTAAACCCAAGATACGTGAAGAAAACACCAAATGCAAGATACGACTCAAACCACAGCCGAAAGCCCCACGCCTCGCACGCACGCACGCACCGAAGTCCAGAAACCCCGAGACCCAAAGCCCATCACAAAAAAAAATAAAAAGATTCAAGATTGCCATCCCCACCCCTAAATCCTCAACCCCTAAACCGAAACCCCCCTAAACCCGAAGCCCTCTGACCAAGGCCACCCTGGCGCCAGCACTGTCACGGGCTCCGCGAGTTGTTCAGAATGGGGCCTTTCGTGCGTATCGAAACTGCGGCTCTGGGGAACCTGTGCCCTGACCCTTCCTCTGGGGATCCCCTGATTCAATAATCCTTGAAGTTTCACCAAGATCCTTTACTTTATGAGGAACCCTCAGTTGGGGTATATATTCGTAAGACTCAGAGAGTTTAGGGCACTTGGGTTCTGGGTTTTACTCACGACAGTGTTCTAAATTCGGGACAAATTTGGGTTGCTAATCACAAAAGAAATTTCTCGGCAATCGGGTGTCCAAAATGAACTGGTGCTCCAACTTCTGTTGGCTTGATGCTTCCTTTCTGGGGGTCATGGTTTGCGCCTGCACGAACCATCACTCCTTCTTCGGTTTGGGATGCCGCACCCGATCCGCTCTTAGCTTGGTTTTATCAATCAGTATATCCTTTTCAGCGCTCACACTCGCACAAGGCAGGCAACGCTCCACATAGTCCACAATATCTCCACTACTCACTACTCATTAAATGCAGGAATGATACTGATTACCACCTTCACGTTCATACTAGTATGTCCTTTTAGGGTTTTGGGTTTCGCGCCCACGCTCACTGCCACTCCTTCACTCCTTTTAGGGCTGAGGGGGGGCTCACTTTTGGATGGTATCGTTATTGACAGTCTTTGTCTGGCTTGCATACCCATTGAATGACTTACACTAAAAGGCTTTTGAGCTTAGATTTCCTTTTTCATTTCGCGATTCACCACCGGTCAGTACAAACCTTGCTTCAGTATCAGAAACGGTCCTGAGATCACATCATGTGCCAATCCTGGCGACGGAAGACCCGAAGGTGTTGAATCACCTGAAAGCGCTGAATCACAGCGACGGAAGACCCAAAAATGTTGAATCCCAGCGACGGAAGACGGAAAACCAGAAAGTGTTGAATCCCAGCGACAGACCACCTGAAAGTGTTGAATCGCAGCGACGGCAGACCTGAAAGTGTTGAATCCCAGCGACGGAAGATCCAAAAGTGTTGAATCCCATCGACGGGAGACCCGAAAGTGTTGAATCCCAGCGACGCAAGACCCGAAAGTGTTGAATCCTAGCGGCGGAAGACCCGAAAGTGTTGAATCCCAGCGACGGAAGACCCGAAAGTGTTGAATCCCAGTGACGGAAGACCCGAAAGTGTTGAATCCCAGCGGCGGAAGACCCAAAAGTGTTGAATCCCAGCGACGGCAGACCTGAAAGTGTTGAATCCCACTTCGGATTCAACACTAAACGCCCTGTTTGGTACTGGTAGTGTTTTGATAACCTTAAGGTTTTTTATGCAATGATTCTTGCTGAAACCAGGGTGAAAGTGTTGAATCCGACCTGGGTTTCATCACCAGTATCGTTGCTGTTGTGCCCCCAGAAAAGCGTTGAATCCGGTGGGCCTCTGCCAGCGGTCGTGATTCTATCCTCACCCTAAACCTAAACCCTAAACTTCAAAGGCTGATTTGGAGGATAGAATCACGACCGCTGGCAGAGGCCCGCCGGATTCAACACTTTTCTTGGGGCACAGCAGCAACGATATTGGTGATGAATCCCAGGTCGGATCCAACACTTTCATCCTGGTTTCCGCAAGAATCATTGCATAATCAAACCTCAAAGTTACCAAAACACTACCAAACAGGGCATTTAGTGTTGAATCCGAGGTGGGATTCAACACTTATCTGGGGTTAAGTGTCCAGGCCGTTTAGTGTTGAATCCGAGGTGGGATTCAACACTTTCGGGTCTTCCGTCGCTGGGATTCAACACTTTCGGGTCTTCCGTCGCTGGGATTCAACACTTTTGGGTCGTCGGTCGCTGGGATTCAACACTTTCGGGTCTTCCGCCGCTAGGATTCAACACTTTCGGGTCTTGCGTCGCTGGGATTCAACACTTTCTCGTCCTCCGTCGCTGGGATTCAACACTTTTGGGTCGTCCGTCGCTGGGATTCAACACTTTTGGGTCTTCCGTCGCTGGGATTCAACACTTTCAGGTGGTCTGTCGCTGGGATTCAAACACTTTCTGGTCTTCCGTCGTTGGGCTTCAACACATTCGGGTCTTCCGTCGCCAGGATTGGGACATGATATGATGTGATCTCATGACCGATTCTGATAAGCGCTTCCCCCTAATATTAAACCCCCACTTACATGAAAAACCCGGAATGTGGTGGTTTAGCGGGGTTATATTTGAAAGCTTATTAAAACGATCAGGGCGGTCTAGGATTGTATTAGTTTTAATAGAGCCAAGATTTTCAGTAGTAAAAAAACAACCGAAAGGACCAGAACTGTAGGGTTTAGGGGTTTAGGGCTTAGGGCTGAAGGTTTAAGGCTTAGGGCTTTAGGGCTCTATGTTTGGGGCTTTGGGCTTTGGGGTTTACGGCCCAAGGTTTAGGGCTTGAGGGCTTAGGGCTTTAGGGCTTAGGGGTTAAGGTTTAAGTTTTGGGGAGGCATAGGGCTTAATTAGGGTTTTAGCTTTCGGATACCCGGATGCCCTGGGGGAAGAAACCCCCCTGCCCCCTAATCAAAAACTGAACCCTCCGAAATCAATTTTTATATTAGGGGGCGGGGACTCTTTAATATTAGGGGAAGGGATTAATGAAGCAAGGTTTGTACTGACCGGTGGTGAATCGCGCAATTAAAAAAGAAAAGCTAAGCTCAAAAGCCTAGTATTGTAAGTCATTCAATATGGGTATGCAAGACAGACAAAGACTGTCAATAACGATACCATCCAAAAGTGACCCCACCCCTGAGCCCTAAAAGGAGTGAAGGAGTGATAGTGGGCATGGGCACGAAACCCAAAGCCTTAAAAGGATATACTAATTACTAATTAATAACACCAAGCTAAGACTGGATGGAGTGCGACATCCCAAACCGAAGAAAGAGTAATGGTTCGTGCAGGCGCAAACCTTGACCCCCTGAAAGGAAGCATCAAGCCAACAGAAGTTGGAGCACCAGTTCATATTGGACACCCGATTGCCGAGAAACTTCCACCCTAAAAAGCACAGCCTCAAACCCTCAAACCATACGGTGGGCTGGTAGGTCGGTCAGGGCAGGTCGATCAGGGCACGGAGTGTATGTAGGGTTCGTGGATTTGGTGGGTTTGGGGTGTAGGTTTTGGGGCGTTTACGTAGCAGGGTCTTAGGTTTAGGGTTGCGGTGGAACGAAGCCTGACTTGAGGGTCCTCCGCAGGCTTCATAAGGCTTGGATGAGGCTCAAGGATCGGAGAAACCTTCAGAAGCTCCTGCCAGCCAGGCAGGATTCTAAAGCTCCTTTTCACATCAGCCCCATAATATGAACTTCAAGTTTGGGCTTCGGGGCGTTGGAATTCAGGTAGGTTTGGGAGTTCAGAGCTTTGGGGTTTGGGCTGCATGGACCGAGACCTGAGGGTCCCGCGAAATGGGCGGTGGAGGGGCAGGATCGCACCTGCCCCAGTGGTTTTGCGTCTCGTTATGAGTTTTTTTTTTTTAGGGGGGCTTCTTTTTCCGTCTGCAGACTGGCCTGCCGCGGTTTAGGATTGAAGGTTTGGGCCTAGGACGTTTTGGCTTGTTTCGGGTTTATTTAACATGGGCCTTGAGGATCCTCAAACCTTCAAGAAGCACCCCCAAGACGGACCCTCATCTTCGGAAACCCCACACCCCCCTAGCTTCAGAAGCCAGCCCTGCCCTATCTCATTTTCCAAACAGGTCAGCAAAAGGATCCTCGTGGGGGGGGCCTAGAAGATCGGAGTGAGATCTTGCGGCACGTCTTCTAGTCATGAATACTCTCCCTCCAAACCCTGAACCGCGGCATTGAGCCCAAAGGAGCAGGGAATCTTCGACCTCCTCGAGTGTTGGGGATGAGGGTGGCACTCATGGCGATAATGAACACGAAGCCACAGAAAAAAAAAAACGAGCGTTTGCGCATCTGAGAGCCTGTGCTTGAGTTTGTGCACGAACGAATGCTTAAACCCTAAATGCTCAACGGGACTGATGACAAAGTGTCACCACGATATATAATACAATAAACATTCCATAATAGAAGAGAATAGAATGTGGGAGTTTCCCAAAAATAGAGGTCTACCCTAAATAGATTATGAGGGGCATGGTATCTCATGGGCTGGGTATTAATTTTTACGCTTAAGGTTTTAATTTTTATGCTGCCCACCTCCATGTCTCCATCGACCTCCATGCCTCCATCCCGTTGCGGACACGGTTGGTTTCTTATGCTCATGGGTTCTCCTCTTATGCTCGAGANCATCGACCTCCATGCCTCCATCCCGTTGCGGACACGGTTGGTTTCTTATGCTCATGGGTTCTCCTCTTATGCTCGAGATTTCCCCATATATGGGCATGGTATTTTTTCTTATGCTGTGGCGCTGCTGTGGGTTGCTCTCCATATGCGATCCTGGCTTATCCTTATGCGAACCTGGCTTTCCTTATGCTCCCCCCCCGGTCCCCCCCTGCTCCACCCTTCCCCCCAAAACCTGGCTTTTCCTTATGCTCACCTGTTGCAGCCTGCGCCACCTTTCCCCCCAGCCTTCCTCATTTGCCTATATCTAACGAAACAGAACATAGCATGTACCAGAACGCAACAAACTACTCNATACCAAAATCATATAACATAACATCACAACAGAACACGACGTATCATAACATAATGCCACGGTCCAGGTGGGACGGCAGGGGCTGGGTTTCCATTGAGCTGGGGTTTTGGCTTCATTTCGCCATGCTTGACTTATTTGGTATGCTGGCCGGAGTGCGCTCCCAAAGGCAAATCCGTGTGTGAAAATCGGCTTAGAACGTTTTCGGCATTGCATTTTCCGTTTAAGGTTGCAGGGAGGGTCTTGTAATCGGCCATCTACTGCTTGCGATGTGGCACCCTGTTTTTTGACATCAGAGTGTGAGCTTCAGGCCAAAACCGTTCCCGAAACAGCACAAGCCGCTTTCGAAAAAGCCTGTAAGGGCCTGGGTTTGAGCAGAATATCTAAAATCAGGTTCTGCAGGTTCCATAGAGTTTTCAGGCTTGCTAGCATCAAAACCATGTTTGAGGCGCTCCGTGTAACTACTTAAAAAACAGCACGTAGCTGGAATGAAAAACCATGCAACGCCTTGGGAAAAAACAGAAAGTCCAACATCGATTTTCGCAGGTTCTTCAGCGTTTTGGCAGATTTGGACATCAACTTTGTGCTTCAGGGGCGCATGTGGTTTTTGTGGGTCTTTCGGTTTCTGCTTCCGGAGCGCAAACCTAGGTTTTGCATAGCTACGGCAGAAGTGGTTGAATTTTTGAAAGTACGTTTACGGCGATTTTTCTCTGCCGAATTTCGCCTTTGAGCGCGCAGGGGTAGGACCCGCAGGCGGCCGTGTAATTACTTTAGAACAGCGCGCAGCTGGAATGAAAAATGGAAGATTTGGACATCAACTTCGTGTTTGAGGGGCGCATGTGGTTTTTGTGGGATTTTCAGTTTCGGCGTCCAGAGCGAAAACCTAGGTTTTGCATAGCTACCGCAATAGTGGTTGAATTTTTGAAAGTCTGAACAAAGTCCCTAGGCCGGCAGTAGCAAGAAACACCCAAAACTGAAGCTATTTTGGGCCCGTTTGTGCCGTTTCCAATCGTGAAAGAGCTTTGGTTCTGCACGGATTGTTGTCTTCAGTCTGNTAGCAAGAAACACCCAAAACTGAAGCTATTTTGGGCCCGTTTGTGCCGTTTCCAATCGTGAAAGAGCTTTGGTTCTGCACGGATTGTTGTCTTCAGTCTGCACGAAAATCCCGCTTGAAAAGCTCACATGTCATTACCAAAAAAGCACCCTCAAACACAGGCATGCCTCTACGTCACCATGCCGCACCTGATTTTTTAGACAGTTTTTTTCCATGTCTGTTGAGTTTATGAGCTTTCGGGGTGATTTGAAATGTTGTCGCACTGTTTTCCATCACGTTCAAGCCTTTGCTGCCGTCGTTCCTGTACACCGACAACACACACATGCACATACATATATGGTCACGCGCTCCGCGGCCCCCCCCTATCCCCCCCAAAGGTCAATGGTCTGGATATAGGTGGGGCCCCCCCCTCCCCTGTGGTGTGGGGTGTGGGGTCTCTCCCTGTGGGGTGGTTGTGGGGTTTTGGCATTTGGGGTTTAGCTTAAGCTTTTGAGTTTTGGGTTTATTGTTAAAAGGTATCAGGCTTCGATCGACAAGGGCTAGGTTCGTTAGGGTTGACAGTTCATGCTCTGCTTTAGGCTTAGAGCTTGCATTTAGGCGCGGTTTACGGTTGGGTGTAGGGTTTAAAGTACAGGTTAAGGTTAAGGTTAATAAAAACAGGAGCATGCGCTGTCTTATGGGGTTTATGGCTTGCGTAGGGCTTACGTGGCCGCCCCAGCACCAACCCCACCATCTAGCGGCAACAGCTCCATCCCTATCCGCACACGCCCGNATATATACACATTTATTTACATTACAGACTACATTACATATATGTGTTATATTTATATGTACTCTTATCTTGTATTGTATATTGATTGCTTAGATGCACTTCATATATTTACAGTACATAATATATATATATATATATATGTACATACATACTCTATTGTATCTATACATATGTTATCAATCATATATAGTTGTGATATATAAATATATGTCATGATCTAGTTGTATATATAGTTATAATACTGTAGATATTGAGTATCGTATATATACATATACACGTATGCATATTAGTTTTTGTTTGTGTTGTGTCGTATTCCATTTCTTTGTCGAATGCATTCAGAACATCTTAGAGCATGGACGTCATCATGGCTGGGCCATTGATGCTCTGANGATTAGACCATGGACATCGTCATGGTCGGGCCGTGGATGCTCTGAACTCAGGACGGATCGGACCATCGACGTCATCATGGTTGGACCATGGACGCACTGAACTGAGAACGAACTAGACCGTGGACGTCATCAGGACCGGACCGTCCACGGACGTCATCATGGCCGGGCCACGGATGCTCTGCACTCGAAACGGACACAGGCGGTGTGAGGTTATGCACGACGGGCGTTGCCTGTGCACGTGGCAAAAATCTATAGCCGCGAAGAAAACAGGCGTGCGCCAATGCTGCGGAAGAGCATTTCGGATTACGGTTGTGTGAGCGGAGGTNTGGCAAAAATCTATAGCCGCGAAGAAAACAGGCGTGCGCCAATGCTGCGGAAGAGCATTTCGGATTACGGTTGTGTGAGCGGAGGTCGTCCGAGGTTCGTGCAGCCTGGCACGGTGGCGTCCAACTTTTGGGGGGGAAGGAGGGCGGAGGGGGGAGCATAAGGAAAAACCAATTGTGGTGCAGGGTGCAACAGGGGAGCATATAAGGAAAAGCCAGGTGAGCATAAGGAAAAGCCCGGTTCGCATAAGGAAAAACCCGGTTCGCATAAGAGCAGAAACCGTTAGCATAAAAAAAAGTCGGGGGCATAAGGGGTGAGACCCACAGCATAAGAAAAAATACCATGCCCCTCATGCCTCAAACATGGTTTTGAGGCCAGCAAGCCTGAAAACTCTATGGAACCTGCAAAACCTGATTTTAGATATTCTGCTCAAACCCAGGCCCTTACAGGCTTTTTCGAAAGCGGCTTGTGCTGTTTCGGGAACGGTTTTGGCCTGAAGCTCACACTCTGATGTCAAAAAACAGGGTGCCACATCGCAAGCAGTAGATGGCCGATTACAAGACCCTCCCTGCAACCTTAAACGGAAAATGCCATGCCGAAAACGTTCTAAGCCGACTTTCACACACGGATTTGCCTTTGGGAACGCACTCCGGCTAGCATACCAAATAAGTCAAGCCTGGCGAAATGAAGCCAAAACCCCAGCTCAATGGAAACCCAGCCCCTGCCGTCCCACCTGGACCGTGGCATTATGTTATGATACGTCGTGTTCTGTTGTGATGTTATGTTATATCATTTTGGTATGCTGTGTTGTAATACATATAATATTTCGCTCTAGAGTAGTTTGTTGCGTTCTGGTACATGCTATGTTCTGTTTCGTTAGATATAGGCAAATGAGGAAGGCTGGGGGGAA
>BGNK01007111.1:10057-20500 GCA_003297005.1 Symbiodinium sp. clade A Y106
GCAGAATCGGAATAAGTCAACTAAGGGTTGGCCGACAAATAGCTGCTGTGGACACTCACATGTGTGTTGCAGAATCATCCAATGATGAAGTCAAGTGAAGGTGAGCATTCAACAACTTTAGCACACCGATTGCTGCGGTGAGCACACAGACATGGTTGTTGCACATGAAGTCCGCTATCGGTTTGCACAAAGGGGTCAAGGGTTGGCCAACCAACTGCTGCTGTGGGCATACACATGTCTGTTTCTGAATAGACACATGTCTGGTGCAGAACAAGTCAACTGAAGCTTCGATCATGTTAAAAGCTTTGCAAGACCGATTGTTCACACACGTGTGTGGAGCAGCATGATCCTATGAAGATTTCAAGTGAAGGTCCGGAGCATCCAACAACTTTGGCAGACCAAATGCTGCTGCGAGCACTCTAACACACATTTGATTGCAGAAGAAGTCAGTTGAAGGTTGCACCCAAGGGTCGAGGGTTGGCCGACCAATTCAATTGCTGCTGCGGGCATAGACACGTGTGTTCACATGCACTGCATANAGCTAAGCGAAGGTCCAGAACATCCAATAACTTTGGCAGACCAATTGCTGCTGCGGGCACAAACACACATGTGGAAGTCCATTGAGGGGAGCACCCAAGGGTCGAGGGTTGGCCGACCAGCTGGTGCTGCGGGCATACACATGTCTGTTTCTGAATACACACATGTCTGGTGCAGAACAAGTCAGTTCAAGCTTTCATCATTGCAAAAACTTCGGCAGACCGATTGCTGCTGTGAGCACNGTCTGTTTCTGAATACACACATGTCTGGTGCAGAACAAGTCAGTTCAAGCTTTCATCATTGCAAAAACTTCGGCAGACCGATTGCTGCTGTGAGCACACACACACATGTGTTGCAGAATGGGAGTAAGTCAACTAAGGGTTAGCCGACAAATAGCTGCTGTGGACACTCACATGTGTGTTGCAGAATCATCCAATGATGAAGTCAAGTGAAGGTGAGATTTCAACAACTTTGGCACACCGATTGCTGCGGTGAGCACACAANAATGATGAAGTCAAGTGAAGGTGAGATTTCAACAACTTTGGCACACCGATTGCTGCGGTGAGCACACAAACATGGTTGTTGCAAAAGAAGTCCATTATCGGATTGCACAAAGGGGTCAAAGGTTGGTCAACCAACTGCTGCTGTGGGCATACACATGTGTGTTTCTGAATAGACACATGTCTGGTGCAGAACAAGTCAACTGAAGCTTCGATCNGCAGACCAAATGCTGCTGCGAGCACTAACACACATTTGATTGCAGAAGAAGTCAGTTGAAGGTTGCACCCAAGGGTCGAGGGTTGGCCGACCAATTGCTGCTGCGGGCATAGACATGTGACATGTGTGTTCACATGCACTGCATAAGAACTCAACTGCGGGTTGGCCAACCAATTGCTGCTGTGAACACACACATGTCTGTTGCAGAATGATCCTCTGAAGAAGCTAAGCGAAGGTCCAGAACATCCAATAACTTTGGCAGACCAATTGCCGCTGTGNGGGTTGGCCAACCAATTGCTGCTGTGAACACACACATGTCTGTTGCAGAATGATCCTCTGAAGAAGCTAAGCGAAGGTCCAGAACATCCAATAACTTTGGCAGACCAATTGCCGCTGTGGCCACAAACACACATGTGTGTTGCGAAGGAAGTCCATTGAGGGGAGCACCCAAGGGTCGAGGGTTGGCCGACCAACTGGTGCTGCGGGCATACACATGTGTGTTTCTGACTACACACATGTNAGCACCCAAGGGTCGAGGGTTGGCCGACCAACTGGTGCTGCGGGCATACACATGTGTGTTTCTGACTACACACATGTCTGGTGCAGAACAAGTCAGTTCAAGCTTTGATCATTGTAAAATCTTTGGCAGACCGATTGCTGCTGTGAGCACACACACACATGTGTTGCAGAATATGAACAAGTCAACTAAGGGTTGGCCGACAAATAGCTGCTGTGGACACTCACATGTGTGTTGCAGANTCATCCAATGATGAAGTCAAGTGAAGGTGAGCATTCAACAACTTTGGCACACCGATTGCTGCGGTGAGCACACAGACATGGTTGTTGCAAAAAAAGTCCGTTATCGGATTGCACAAAGGGGTCAAAGGTTGGTCAACCAACTGCTGCTGTGGGCATACACATGTGTGTTTCTGAATAGACACATGTCTGGCACAGAACAAGTCAACTGAAGCTTCGATCATGTTAAAAGCTTTGGCAGACCGATTGTTCACACACATGTGTGGAGCAGCATGATCCTATGAAGATTTCAAGTGAAGGTCCGGAGCATCCAACGACTTTGGCAGACCAAATGCTGCTGCGAGCACTAACACACATTTGATTGCAGAAGAAGTCAGTTGAAGGTTGCACCCAAGGGTCGAGGGTTGGCCGACCAATTGCTGCTGCGGGCATAGANAGCACTAACACACATTTGATTGCAGAAGAAGTCAGTTGAAGGTTGCACCCAAGGGTCGAGGGTTGGCCGACCAATTGCTGCTGCGGGCATAGACATGTGTGTTCACATGCACTGCATAACTGAGGGTTGGCCAACCAATTGCTGCTGTGAACACACACATGTGTGTTGCAGAATGATCCTATGGAGAAGCTAAGCGAAGGTCCAGAACATCCAATAACTTTGGCAGACCAATTGCTGCTGTGGGCACAAACACACATGTGTGTTGCGAAGGAAGTCCATTGAGGGGAGCACCCAAGGGTCGAGNTGCTGTGGGCACAAACACACATGTGTGTTGCGAAGGAAGTCCATTGAGGGGAGCACCCAAGGGTCGAGGGTTGGCCGACCAACTGGTGCTGCGGGCATACACATGTGTGTTTCTGAATATACACATGTCTGGTGCAGAACAAGTCAGTTCAAGCTTTGATCATTGTAAAAACTTTGGCAGACCGATTGCTGCTGTGAGCACACACACANTGCGGGCATACACATGTGTGTTTCTGAATATACACATGTCTGGTGCAGAACAAGTCAGTTCAAGCTTTGATCATTGTAAAAACTTTGGCAGACCGATTGCTGCTGTGAGCACACACACATGTGTTGCAGAATATGAATAAGTTAACTAAGGGTCGGCCGACAAATAGCTGCTGTGGACACTCACATGTGTGTTGCAGAATCATCCAATGATGAAGTCAAGTGAAGGTGAGCATTCAACAACTTTGGCAGACCGATTGCTGCGGTGAGCACACAGACATGGTTGTTGCAAAAGAAGTCCGTTATCGGATTGCACAAAGGGGTCAAGGGTTCTGCTGTGGGCATACACATGTGTGTTTCTGAATGGACACATGTCTGGCGCAGAACAAGTCAACTGAAGCTTCGATCATGTTAAAAGCTTTGGCAGACCGATTGTTCACACACGTGTGTGGAGCAGCATGATCCTACGAAGATTTCAAGTGAAGNTGCGGGCATACACATGTGTGTTTCTGAATATACACATGTCTGGTGCAGAACAAGTCAGTTCAAGCTTTGATCATTGTAAAAACTTTGGCAGACCGATTGCTGCTGTGAGCACACACACACATGTGTTGCAGAATATGAATAAGTTAACTAAGGGTCGGCCGACAAATAGCTGCTGTGGACACTCACATGTGTGTTGCAGAATCATCCAATGCTGAAGTCAAGTGAAGGTGAGCATTCAACAACTTTGGCAGACCGATTGCTGCGGTGAGCACACAGACATGGTTGTTGCAAAAGAAGTCCGTTATCGGATTGCACAAAGGGGTCAAGGGTTNCTGCGGTGAGCACACAGACATGGTTGTTGCAAAAGAAGTCCGTTATCGGATTGCACAAAGGGGTCAAGGGTTCTGCTGTGGGCATACACATGTGTGTTTCTGAATGGACACATGTCTGGTGCAGAACAAGTCAACTGAAGCTTCGATCATGTTAAAAGCTTTGCAAGACCGATTGTTCACACACGTGTGTGGAGCAGCATGACCCTATGAAGATTTCAAGTGAAGGTCCGGAGCATCCAACAACTTTGGCAGACCAATTGCTGCTGCGAGCACTAACACACATTTGATTGCAGAAGAAGTCGCTTGAAGGTTGCACCCAAGGGTCGAGGGTTGGCCAACCAATTTTTGCTGCGGGCATACACATGTGTGTTTCTGAATCACACATGTCTGGTGCAGAACAAGTCAGTTCAAGCTTTCATCATTGTAAAAACTTCGGCAGACCGATTGCTGCTGTGAGCACACACACACATGTGTTGCAGAATCGGAATAAGTCAACTGAGGGTTGGCCAACCAATTGCTGCTGTGAAGACACACATGTGTGCTGCATGCAGAATAATCAATGAAGAAGTCATGTGAAAGGTTCTGAACATTCAACAATCTTGGCAAAACATGTGTGTGTTGCAGAAGAAGGCAATTGATGGTTGCACTCAAAGGTCGAGGGTTGGCCGACCAGTTGCTGCTGTGGGAATACACAAGTGTGTCCCTGAACACAGACATGTCTGGTGCAGAAGAAGTCAATTGAACCGTGGATCATTTTAACAGCTTTGCCAGACCGATTGCTGCTATGAGCACATACACACATGCGTTGCATAAGAAGCCAACTGAGGGTTGGCCAACCATTGCTGTTGTGAACACACACATGTGTGCAGCAGCATGATCCTATGAAGAAGCTAAGCGAAGGTCCAGAACATCCTATAACTTTGGCAAACCAATTGCTGCTGTGGGCACAAACACACATGTGTGTTGCGAAGGAAGTCCATTGAGGGGAGCACCCAGCTGTGGGCATACACATGTGTGTTTCTGAATGCACAGTTTCAGAAAAAAATCCAACGAAGAAGCCAAGTGAAGGCAAAATAAATCATTTCAGGCTGCTGTAAGACACACACACACAATTGTTGCAAAAAGAAGTGAACAGCTGTTCTGCAAAACATATGTGTGTGTTGCAGCCAAAGTGCTTTTTGCTGCTGGCATACAGATGTGAAGAAACACGCAGGCCTCAGAACAAGAGGCTGTCAAGCTTGACCGTCTGAAACTTCGGCATAACCGACATGGTGGTCCGCACCCACTGACCATGACACCGACGGACACACAAGAAGTGAAAGAGCTCAAACAACATGCACCATGATGAACATGGAAGATGCACACTTGCTGTCAACAGGCAGATGACCGAATTTCAGTAACGTCTGGGTTTGACTTGGCAGGATGGGAACTGGGTGAAGGAAGAAGCGATGTCAGCAAGACAACTGAGCCCAGCACTTGGTTTCGATGCCTTTTCAGCTTGGAGGTTTTGCCCTTGCCCCGCTCGCAGAGTAGATTGCCACGGATTCGTGCTGCCATCAGCGGACGATGCTTAAGTCGTGTGCGTGTGCCTCAGCGCTGCTGGAGTTTGAGCGCTGCAAACTTGCAGGATGACTCAGTTAGCAGTTCAACGCACATTCCTTGAGCAGGCTACGGCGTTCAAATTTTCAAGTCAAGCGGAGCATACACGGAGTTTTTCACGTTTTCTGCCACAAACGGCTTTTTTTCACAATTCAATAATGATTTCAATAATGACTCAACATTGACTCAATAATGCAACAATAAACAATGCTACAAAGATGACTGAAGACTCGACAAAGACTCGACAAAGACTGTAGTCTACATCGCGAAAGACTCCACAAAAGACTGAATGTCTATCCCAGTCTTTACGCGGTCACTGCGCGGTCACTACGCGGTCACTACGAGGCCACTACGCTTCCAACAAAAAGCTAGGGCAAATATCAGCAGGCAGGTCTGCGAAAATCCGAGAACCGGCTTCGGCAATCGTGACCGCCTCGTGACCGCGTCGTGACCGTGACCGCGTCGTGACCCTGTCGTGGCCCTGTCGTGACCGCGTTGTGACCACAAAACGCGTCGCGACTGCATTGTGACCGCGTTACACTGTGACTGTGTCGTGACCACAAAACGCGTCGTGACCGCATCGTGCCGCGTCGTGACCCTGTCGTGACTGCGTCGTGACCGCAGTCGTGTCGAGACCTCGTAGCAGCTCTCTACGGTGAGGTACAGCTCTACAATGCGTCTTAGCGTAGACGCGGCGAATCTTGCCATCGAGCTTGGTTGAGGGTTTCAGCTTGATGCGTTTTGTGGTCACGACGCGGTCACGACAGAGTCACGACGCAGTCAAGTGAAACCCAGAGCCCGTAGAGCCAGCGATTTCATTCATGAAGAATCAGCTAGAATCATGCTGGCAGGTGCACAACTACCAACGCCTCTGTGAAACTGCAACCGTGCCGCTGCAGCACTCACACAGGCCGCAGGATCGGCTCCTGTTAGCCTTTTCCACGAGGCCGGTGCTGCGTGTTCGTAGGCATCCCAGAAAAACGTGAGAAACTGCATCTCAAGCTTGGTGGAGCCGTATCTTGTTGTGAAAACTGCGGCTGCGCGGCATGGTGTTGCTACGCTGTTGGGTGATGCTGCAATCGGGCCGACACTCAAGTCTTTTGGCACTCAGGCTCAGTCGAAACGTGCATAAAATGTTGATCTGGCGTGTTTGCCGTCCACTCTACTGCTCCAAGGCTGACGGGCACATGTACATACACTCTGGTTCGGGGTGGGGCTGTCCTACTGCAAGGCTGACAGGCACGTACGTTCGGGGGAGAGACTGTGAAAATCGCCAGCTCTCTACGATTGCATGACCACATGCTGGCCTGGATGGTTCCACTGCTAGCCACTTACACATTAGTTCCCCGATGTGCTCATTGTCGTGTTTTGCATGTCGCGAAGTTCTTTTCATCTTGCACCTTTTGAGCAAGATTTGTAAGGTGCTGGAGGTTGCTGTGGGGAAGCAGGCAAGGGACTAGCTGCCGCAGGTAGAAGGGCTGCAGAGTGGGAAGAACTTGCTGTTCTAAGTTCGATGACACGATGCTCTCAAGTACGGCCGTCTGCAGATGCTACGGATTCCACATTAACGTGCGTGTATTGGGAGGANGGTAGAAGGGCTGCAGAGTGGGAAGAACTTGCTGTTCTAAGTTCGATGACACGATGCTCTCAAGTACGGCCGTCTGCAGATGCTACGGATTCCACATTAACGTGCGTGTATTGGGAGGAGATGCCGCAAGCTCATGTGAGTCGTTCCAGCCAGGCCCGTTGCGAGAAGTTTTGGATGTGCAGATGCTGTTTTTGTTGGTTACCGGCCGTCACCGGCCAGGCTTGAACAAATTTTCCACAGATATGTGCCTGGGGATGTCGCGAGCCAAAAAAGGTCAGTCTACATTGACCTACATCGCTCCCAAGGCTTGAGTCCGCGGCTTCCAATCTCATGCGGTGACAGTGGTCAGTGGGTGTTGCCCCCACACTCACCCATTGCAATTGCAGATCATTGCAGCGTTCCGTGAGCGATGCAGTTGTCATTCGTCGGTCATTTGAAAAGGCGAGGGTGGGATCCAGAGTCTTCACGGTAGTTTCCAATGAGTCATGTGTTTCCATGGTCACCTTGCCATCGTCTTTTAAAACAGAGGGATTCGCGAGGCCGGGACGCATGGGTTCCGCACAGAGCCGCGGAGACTATGGTCTCGAATTTCTTTGTTCGCAGAGTCATAGGTTTCTTAGGCTCACGGTTGCGCACTACACCACTTAGACTCCTTCCTCACACGTNCGCATGGGTTCCGCACAGAGCCGCGGAGACTATGGTCTCGAATTTCTTTGTTCGCAGAGTCATAGGTTTCTTAGGCTCACGGTTGCGCACTACACCACTTAGACTCCTTCCTCACACGTGTTCGTTAAACATCTTGGCTCGAATTCTCCCGGCGGTAGCTCCTGAAGGGTATGAGATAGTATGAGGGGCAGTCCACAGAGGCAACTGTCTCTGATACCTACATCTACATCTATCTCAAAATCTGCTCCCATATCTATATCTTCATGGTTTGGTCGGTTTCTACCAGTTCATGCATGTATGTCTTTATCTTCACCTAGATCTACATCTGCATCTAGATCTATGTCTAAGTAGTCTAAGTCTCTATCTATATCTGTACCTCTGTTTTGTCTATATCTATACCCTTATTTATACTTATATCTCTGCCCGCATCTATATCTTAACCATATCTATATTCTATCTGCATCGATATCTATACTAGTATCTGCATCTGTATCTGTCTTTGTATCAATACCAATGTCGAAATTTACATGTATTCCTATGTCTATATCTATATGTGTTTCTCTATCTATACCTATACCTATATCTATACCTATATCTATACCTGTATCTATACCTAAGTCTATACCTATGTCTATACCTATATCTATACATTTCTCTGTAGCTATATCTATATTGCTATACATGTATATATATATATCGATAACACATTTCTGTATAATTGCTATAGCATATGTCTATATCTATTTCAGTATATATATATACATATATACAGATAGCTATGTACCATGTATGCTATTCGCGTTTATTGGCAGATATTTCGACCAGCTCATGTATGTATATCTATGTCTATATCTATGTCCATGTCTATATCTATATATGTATGTATATCTTCATCTGTATCTACATTTTTATCTACGTTTAAATCTATGTCTATATTTATATCTATGCTAAATATCTCTTCTATATACATATATATATATACATGCATACTATATATATATATACACATTTCTCTCTTTTATACCTAGATCTATGCTGTATTTATCTCCATATTTACATGTACTGCTGGGGGAAGGTGTGCCTCCATCATGAACTGTGCTGGATTCTGGGCCAAGAATGCAAGCCTCGTTCGCAGAGGAGATGTGTTGGTTATCTGCTCAAGCTCGTCGTAGCTGCGTTGCCACCCCACGTGCTTGTGTAGTGTACAGTATGGATGCCCTGGCATCGCTTGCGCAGCACCGCAAGACCTTGAAAGCCCAGTTGAAGGAAGCGACGAAGAATCTCGGGAATGAGGCACATGTGTGTGAGTTTCTTGTGCATGGGCTTGTGTTTGTGCTTGTCCGTAGTCGTACTAGAAGCACACTTGAAGGCAAGACGCCGAAGGCGTCTGGTGAAACGGGCGCANGTCCGTAGTCGTACTAGAAGCACACTTGAAGGCAAGACGCCGAAGGCGTCTGGTGAAACGGGCGCAAGGGTTGCGGCCAGAAGACCTCGTTTGGCTCCTGCAGCGTTCGCAGCAAGGCCAGAATGAGCAGCAAGCTGGCAATCCGGATGGTGGTGAGGGCGGCCGCGGGAATGGGCAGAATACGCAGCAAGCCCGCAATCCGGATGGCGGTGAGGGTGCCAACGGCAGTGGCCAAAGCAGCGGTGACTGAGAGNTGGTGAGGGCGGCCGCGGGAATGGGCAGAATACGCAGCAAGCCCGCAATCCGGATGGCGGTGAGGGTGCCAACGGCAGTGGCCAAAGCAGCGGTGACTGAGAGTAAGGTTTTTTTGGCCTTGGCTGGCTGTTTGCTCAGTAGAAGCACGCAGCGGGCCATGACTCTGACCGTCAGAACCGAAGTTGTGAAGCAGTGCTCTTCTGCAAGCTGTGTGGTGACATGGTAAAGCAAGCCAATATCATTTCCAACGTTTGCTTGCAGTTCGTGTTTTGCGGCTCAAACAGGAAAGCTTCGCGGGGGCAGAGGTGCGCGCAAAGTGTTTGAAGGGTCGCTCGTCGTCCGGAACTCTGAAAACCTTCAAAGCGACCCATACCGCAGCTTCCTCAAACCCAAGCCCCAAAACCCGAAAGCTCGAAGCAGGCTGGAAAAGCGGGAGCAGCAGATGAAGGCAGGGACCTGTGTTTTGAGAGCATCTGACGTATCTTTGGAGCCCAGCAGCAAGTCAAAGCATTAACGTGTTTTTGTGAAAACGCAGAGCTGTTCCACTCTTTTCTTGCTCCACGCTTGAGCCAAACACCGAAGTGTCCAGCAAAGTCTCGCAGAGTCTTGCGCTTGTGAATTCCGTCTCAACTTTGCTAAANAAGCCTTTTCGGGAGTTGTCGCAGCAAGTCAAAGTGTCAAATGCGCGTTTGACTGGGGCCCAGGGGCAAAACGCGGCCTTATGAAGCGGAACGGCATTTTGGAGGCAAAACCTTGGTCATTTGCTAGCAAAACAGGAAGTCTCTCCACTCCTCCTGGCCGGACCTCTAGTCAAAGTACCAGACGTGCTTTTGGCTGGGGCCAGGGGCAAAACGCGGCCTTATGAAGCGGAACGGCATTTTAGAGGCAAAACCTTGGTCATTTGCTAGCAAAACAGNCGGACCTCTAGTCAAAGTACCAGACGTGCTTTTGGCTGGGGCCAGGGGCAAAACGCGGCCTTATGAAGCGGAACGGCATTTTAGAGGCAAAACCTTGGTCATTTGCTAGCAAAACAGGAGGTCTCTCCACTCCTCCTGGCCGGACCTCTAGTCAAAGTATCAGACACGCTTTTGACTGGGGCCCACGGGCAAAACGCGGCCTTATGAAGCGGAACGGCATTTTGGAGGCAAAACCTTGG
>BGNK01007112.1:0-20500 GCA_003297005.1 Symbiodinium sp. clade A Y106
AACACCAGAAAAGGTAGGCTACCAAACAATGTTCACCCGTCCCCCCTCCCCTTAAATAAGCTAAGCTAAGGAAGTGAAGAACACCAGAAAAGGTAGGTACATGAGGGGGGGCACCATATGTATATATATATATATGTGTGTGTGTATACACATACATACATACATACCTACATACATAGGCTGAGTTCAGCTGAGACTGCAGCTTCATTTGCGCAGCTCGGATGTATGCAGTGGCAACCGACTGCCACAATAATTTGGTGGAGTGGTTCCCATCGCAGCATCAAGGCGTATCAAACCAGAGTCGTCGTCAGCTCTACTGTCCGTCTATGTTCCAACCCGCCTTGGCCAAGGAGTCCCGTGCACTCGTCGCCCCTGACTGGCGAAGCCTCTAAATTCACAGGAGTCCGTGGGATGTAGCTGGACGGTCCGAAACTTGAGGACCTGACTCCTGGGAGAGCTGATGTGTCGTCAAGGAACCAGATACCGACTCGCAGATTCTGACCTTCAGCTGTGCTACAGTATAACCGCAGACTTTTGCCAAGACCTGACATTCTCCTGCGTGTTAAGAACTGGACGAGCTCTTCATAACAAGGGTCATCCATGGCAGCAGCCAAGACTTTGACATCTTCGGCCTGATCCGAAAAGAAAACAAGCTACGAGACGACCACGTCCATGCAAGACCAGCCTCAAACCGTGTCTGTTCGGAGAGGTCAACCTTCGAACATGTTCGCCCATGTCATGGTCTGTCTTCAATAATTCGCCGCTAACGACAGTACCTCCGGGCCTTCCAGATCTGACTCGCTGTTCTGATAAAGGTGCTGACAAGGCCAGCTCCCTGCTCTAGCAGCTGCCCAAAGCGTTCACAGTCACCTGCATGACAAACTCTCGCCTCAAGACCTCATCAACACGGTGTTGCACTGGACCCTGGCCTGTGGGATCCATCTCTTGCTCCGGCTCTGGCTCTCCCGGTGGCTCAGAGACGCCTGCCGGGCTCGACTGAGCAATGGTCGCGAGCCAAATGCATCCTTTTGTTGTGAGCCTTCCGTGTCTCGGAAGTTCGTCTCCATTTTCAGGATGACATCACGCAGGGCCGCGAGGATCGCACCACAAGGCTTTGAAAACAACACCTCTCACGGCAGACCTAACGTGATGGCCTGAACACGCGATGTCGAGCCTCCTCGGGCTGCACAGGCTTCACTGGCATCCAACTCCTGCAGGTTCCGAAGCTCCCCACTTGCGTGTGGCAGCTCTACCCTGCACCTCACCATTCCAGATGCCGGAATCTGACAGCATAGAGCATTGGTCACATTGTGACCAAGAATCAGCGAAGCCTCCACGCGGAATCGACATCGACACTCATTGATTACTCCACGGCATCTCTCTGGGCAAATTGACAAAGCATGTGCTCCGGTCCTGCGGATTTGTCCTGAATGCTTTGAGGTGCCAGAGATCGGCCACAAAGAGTCTTTTTTGCTCAGTGTCGCACCCGTCCGCTTGTAGCACCTGCACAACTGACGATGGTATGCAACAATCGTCCAATTTCTCGATAGACTAATTTAGAAGATCCTTTGCCACACGGCAGGCGGATTCTGGAGTCTGTCGGTCAAAGCCGCATGTTCTGACGCCCAACTTGGCCGCACCTACACCTCCGTGACCTGACTTTCTAATTCTGAAAGCCGGCATGGCTTCAGAACACAAACTTTGCTTGAAAAGGGGGTAGGTTGGAGGCCAGTGGAGAGTGGGTTCTTGGGTTCCGGGTGGCTGCATTTGTGGATGCCAGCCTCAAAGCCTCAAGGCTCCAACCTCCAGGCCCATTTCATGTTACTGCAGAATCCAAACTTCTGCTTGTGAAACCAGCAGAGACCATCAGAAACCTCTACCCCCACACACATGTGATCAAGCACAACCATAGTTGTCGATAATGTTGCCGCCTGGACGCCGTCGAACTGATGCATCGCCCCACGCCAGGGCAAGCGGAAGACACCTGACCCATTGTGCTTTTCAGGTGACATTGCTCGAGCACTGGCTGCAACACCGCAATTAGGGTGGCGGCCATCAATTTGAACGTTCTCTCCGCTTGCCTGCTCCACCTGGCCAGGAGCTGACTTGAGACAGCTCGCGGATCTGCTCTCGTGCACGCCTGTCCACGCAAGGGCCGCGCTGACGAGGGTACGCCGTTGTTTTGTTGCACGTAGTCGGCCATGACGACCTGTTTTACACTTGGCATCTGCTGAGCCGCTCCTGCACAAGCAAGTGAGCCCACTGCGGCAGTGCCGCCAGGGCGATCTATGCACCAAAGGCGCACGACCTTGATCGCAAATCAATCTCAGGGGCTGGCAAATGTTGCACACGGCTGCCAAGGGTGTGGCAGCATCGCCGGCAAGAACAATCCGAGCGGTGCGACGTGTAAGGACTAGCCTCAGGACCTGCCACGTATTCCGCAATTCTTACAAGTATCATGGACTTCCATGCAAACGAAGTGCAAGCCTGAGTTTCCATCACCGGGTGCTTCACGGTGATGCGCATCTCTGCCTTTAGCGGCACCTGGAGGGACATCATCAGAACTCGATTCGCAAGGTGGGATCCACATGTGGTTGTCTCAGACGGACAAGGATCATGTTTGCATGCTGGAAGCTGGCTCGACCAAGGTCGGGACACCTTCAACTTGGCAAAGGCCATCCTGTGCGCAGAAATGCATCGCCTGAGCTCATCACACGCTTCACAGATTCATTTCCGAAATGGGAGTCGTTCCGAGCCCACCACAATTTCTCCAGCACTGCCGTCGGAATTCCTGTGACATCTGTGCGGACGGCAAAATGAAGGTTCGAAGACACCTATGTTGCCACATCGCACAACTTACTTTAGCTCCGACCTTTGTCTAATGGCATCAGACGGCTTTTTTGCAGGACATGCCGACAGCAGGCTGCAAATATGCGGGTGTGAACCTGCTCGGAGTAGGCTTGAAGCCTTGCGCAGTATGATCTAGCATTGCATTTAACCTGACAGTGAACCTAACAAAAGCTGAGAATACGGCGAATTTCAACAGCAAAGTCTGGCAAAAGCTGACCACCAGCCAGAACCACCTGCGCAATGGAGCTGAAGCGATAATCATGCCATTGCAACTGACTTCCGTGCCTGCATCTCCACAATGCCACGCGGCACCCTTGGTAGCCCAAGTCTGGACGATGGCATCAGTGCAAGCAGAATTTGATAGGCCCACGCAATTCCGCTAATCTTCTGGGAAGCATGTCTTGAGTCAACCTGGCTCCATCCGAGGCTGTCGGTGTCCAACAATCAAGCGACGAGACTCTTATGCTAGGGTGCCCAAGGTGCCAGCCAAGCATTGGAAGCCAACTTGGAGTGCAACAACCTGCTCAAAACGAATCAGACAGGAAGCCGACTTTTCCGCAGGGTGTAATGAGCGTCGAGCACAACACTGTACCCACAAGGTAGCTCCAACGTCGCCTGCTTGCTTGACTCGTCGAAAACAAAATGCATCTGCGAATGAATTCTGTGTCTTGCAAGCCTTGGGCCACGGTCAACCAAAGCACACAGTTCAGTAATCACGAAAACGGCATTGGTATGTCGCTCCGGGGTGTTGTGAAAAGGGTTGTGGTCCAGGGACCTACTGCTTGCATGGTGGCAGGAACGGAAAGCCCTCGTCAGCAGCTCCTAGCAGCCAACAAGCTGAGTGTTGCACGCCACATGTTGGGCTCCCTTAGCAGAGCAAAAAAACATTCCCACAATGCACATCAACGCAACAATCAACACGCAAAAACGTTCCCCGGCTTTCAGGTCCCAAGCATTCTGGAGTGCCGACATCGCCTCAACACGCGCACTGTTGCAAGATTCCGCACAACATCTGCGACATGAAAACAAGCAAAAGCCTGGAAATCGAAGTCGTTCACGAGACCTGCCAGTAGACGGGCTTCACTCCCGTGGTTCGATATGCCAACTCGCGAACAAGGCTTCGGCAGCTTGAGCCCGACTGGCGGGACCAAGAGGTAAACCTGGCCGCCAATACGGGGGTTCAGACAGATAGACTGACTGGCAAAGCAAGAACACCCAGCTCTTGCGACTCATGATGGCGATTCGGCATCACATGTTTTGGACAGAAGCGTTTCGTCGTGATCTTGAGTGGGCTGCCCAGTTGAACGCTGTTGAACAATCCTTGCCTTTTGAAGCTTGCGAAGCTTGGATAGGCCGTGTGGACAGCAAGGGCTCTGTGTGTTGCGAAGGCTAGGAACGGGGCCATTGCAACCCACGCTTGTCATGGCCAGAGGCTGTCATGCTGCGGAACTTGCCAGCTACGAAGCCGCTGTCGTTGTTGACGAATCTTCGACTTTGTGTGCAGCACGCCTTTCGTTTAAAGGCAATTTACCTGTAGTACACACCTGGAACCATGAGGCATGGGCGGCCAGCTTTAGCTGCAAATTCATCCGCTACTGGAAGTGGGGGCACATGCGCCCCCGTCCGTCCCTGTCAAAAAATTTCCGCCTCGGGCTGTCACCGACTTGCGCATCAGCATTCGTCTTTCGCTGTGATGTTACGGGAACTGCTTTTTTTTTGAGGGAGAACTCAGCAAAGCTGTACTGCCTAGGTAGTTAGGATCTACGGCACACCCTAGCCAATCGATGCCAAGAGCTTTCACCGCCATGCAGTCGTATGACCAGTTTGCAATATCTACACTGCCAGCCCTTTATCGGCCCCCGAAAATCCAACTCATGCGAGGGATGAACCCCAAGCCTAACCCAGTCCATGGTAGTGCGACAGCATGGGAGCGCGGCGAGACCCCGACCCCGTCGGCTTCCGTGGACTTTAAGTCCACAAAGGGCGCATCTCGAGAAGGGAGCACCAGGAAAGTGNCTAACCCAGTCCATGGTAGTGCGACAGCATGGGAGCGCGGCGAGACCCCGACCCCGTCGGCTTCCGTGGACTTTAAGTCCACAAAGGGCGCATCTCGAGAAGGGAGCACCAGGAAAGTGGCGCCAACTATGCTGGGGATGAAGTTGGGGAAGATGAGCTAAAAACTCCGCGCTCGTGGCGAGCCGGGGGCCATAAGGCCTATAAGGCTTCGTGGCGCCTGTAGGAGCAACTTGGCTCTAGTGGTAAGGAAGCGAAGCACCTTCCAACAACGGGCATCGCTAGTACGAAAAATATCACCCCAAGTGCCAAGGTTATGCCTAGGGACTGCGTTCTGATATTGCTAATCTCAAGATAAATTCTTAAAAGCTGTCCAGCAATGGAAATCAGTTTCAAATTTTGCGGTGGTGGAGGAGGAATGGTTGCATGCTAATCCAGCCCTTAGTGACGGTGACTGCCTTTATCACTATTTTTGTGACTTTTGTGCTTCCATATGACTGCTGGCAGGGGTCTCATCTCAGAATCCAACAAGAGGGCTGGCATCCGCCAAGCATCCATGCACAGCCACCATAGCCCAGACAACGTGCGGATGGGAAACCTGAATCCACACACGCACTCACTGTGGCCCTGCTGACTGCACCACTGAAACCAACCGCTCCTTGAGGGACAAGCCCTTGGCTTTTGCCCAGACAACACCTAAAATTATCACACTCTTCTTGCAAAGCCAGCCACCCAACATCGCCCGTCTTGGTCAGTGGGGCACAATGGCATTCCAATAAGACGAGTTGCGCCACTGCTTCGAACACGACAATCAATGATTGAAGGTCAGGATGCACTTTGTCCAATGATGTGAGGAACCAAGCAGGCAAATCGCGCCGCTGAATCAGTATGGCAAAGTATGGATGTTCCGTGCATGCAACGTAGCACCAGGCGCTATCCACCATTCACCTAAACCCGCACGGTCGCCCTTGGCGAATGCCTCTGCAGCCACAACACACCCAAAATGCCAGCCGTGGTCGTGGTTGCTAGTTGAACCGGCACGTTCGCTTCCACAACCTCAAAAAGGAATGCAGCAACACGTGACTCCTGCGTATTTAGCACCAGCCCGGACTCAAAGGCATCGGAGAACTTGATCCAAATCCTCCCGTTGCGCATTCGCGCCGTCACCAAATCAGGCCTGCTCTCCACAGCCTATTTGTCGCCTCAAGTACGCGCCACCCAACCTGGACATCGGACTTGGGGCACGGGCACACAACATACATGGCCTCATCTACCACAGAAGCGACTTCCTCCATCTGCACGCTGCAACGCAGCCAGCAGAGCAGCACGCTTATCGTCAGGCAAAACGGCAACAGGACGCCGAGTCAGGCAGATCTCCCATCCTATCCACCGCAACGAATCCGCAAGCTGCACTTGCGTGCGCCATGAAACAAACAACAACGTTCCACACGTTTTCTCCGCCAGCCACGGCAGTCTTGTAGTGCAGCTCGCCGCGAGTGGGCAGCGAAAACTTCTGGTGTCCAAGAGACGGTGACCCGTTTCACACAAGGCTGAGACAGCCGAGGTGAAACGAGGCACCACTGTACGAAGTTCCCACGGGAGGGAGGGCGGGTCAACTTTGAGCAGCAGCGGATCAAGGTATCACTGGCAGTCACTAGCAGCTTATGTGTCAAGCAGCAACGTTCCACACTTTTTCTCCGCCAGCCACGGCAGTCTTGTAGTGCAGCTCGCCGCGAGTGGGCAGCGAAAACTTCTGGTGTCCAAGAGACGGCGACCCATTTCACACAAGGCTGAGACAGCCGAGGTGAAATGAGGCACCACTGTACGAAGTTCCACTATATCCCAGCAGAAGCACAAACCAGGAAACACCCACAACATACCCGCAGTTGCTCAAAGATTATCCCTCAAAAGGAAGAACCATGAGGCCCGAGGCACACCACGGCTCTCAAAGAAGAGGACCCGCTCCAAGACGTCAGGGAAACTATGAGCCAAAGAATCAATGATCCTTCTGGTAGTAGCTGAAAGGTTCGGGAGAAACGTGGTGGCAACGACCTCCTGCAAATAGATGTCCATCACCCGATGGGAAAGCCATCGGCCTCTTCTCCGAACAAGTTCAGAGTTCTCAGTCTCACCTAGCATCCAAGTAGCTCCTCCCGGCCTGAAGGAGCTAAGGTCGAAGAAATATCGGCCATTCTCCAACAGACCCAAACGTTCCTGTAACACCTGCAGGCGCCGGCGCAAAGTAGAGCCCGAAAAAGGCCACAAAGGAGCTCCTGCAGGAAGAGGCCCAAACACGACTGAAAGCAGACGCACAATATCTGCTGGTTCAACCTTTGCAGACTGATGCCGAGCCGATCGTCCCCGAGTCTTTGGAGAGCGAATGAATAACCAGAAGAACGAAACTTGTTCCAGGAGCTGAGTCTTCAGGCAGAATAAGGTCTCCCCTAGTAGCTTGAAGCACTTCTCCGATTCGCAGCAGTCCAGTCCATGCTAGTGCAAAGAGAGCAGCCTCGGTGGCCCAGCCCCACGCCAGGGAAGACGCGAGGATAGATTTGGGCATAGCTTTGTGATGTGTGTGAGGTTCTTCGCTCAGCCAGGCGAAGGCCAAATCCCACGCGTATCCCAAACTCCTCCTGATGCTCGGCCTCAAAGAGGCAACAGAGTTTATAGTTTCAGAATACTTGTAGTAGGGCTGGCCACTCCTAAACAGCATCTGTCCAAAGTGCACCAACAGTTCGCTAACTCTCTCGGACGGGTCAGGCGAAACAGAGAGGACCTCACTCAAGGAGACGGCATGGTTTTCCTGGAGCCATGCGTCAAAAGCCTCAGCTAATTTCGCTCTGTTCGACCTGGTCACGGGGCGAACGACACGGTCAGCGACCAGTAGCAAGGGCTGGCGTCGCGCTGCCCTTTGCTGTTCAGCAGTCAAGGCTTGCCCAGGGGCGGCCATGGGCCATGGCAGAGGAAGCTACACTGAACCAAACCCAGACCCTGAACCACCCTCGAAAAGGCAGGGCGAAGGAGAGGCCGGAGGAACTCAAAGAGTGAAGACACCAAAAGGTAACGCAAGGCAGAAGAAAGAGCTCGACCACAAATCCAAACGTGTGGGAGCTAGCAGCTAGCGCTGGGCACGAAGGATAAACCGACGGGCCAGACGGGCAACGAAGAAAAGAAAGAGAGCGAGGGCGAAGAAACCCAAAGCGGCGAAAGGCCAAGAGGCCCGCTGAGGATAACAAGGAAGGAGCCAAGGTGCTCAACCACCCAGTCCAAGTGGGAGCATGCACACGAAGTGGCACACCAGGAAGACCCACAAATGACGAGGAAAAGCAAAAGGGCGGCCGACGCAAGGCAGTGAAGCAAAGTATCGACAAGGCCGCCCCCAAACGCCTCAGAAAGGAGGAGGGCGCAGCGACCGTGCAACACCAAAAGGGAAGGACCCAAACCAAAGGCAGGACCCAACCTGAAAGGAAGAGCCAAGCACAAGCCACGGACGGCCTGCCCGACTCGCCGCAAAGCCAAGGAAAAACCGGAAAATCCAGCCGGGAGCGTGCACGGGGGCCAAGAAGTCCAAGGCCAGCAGAGGCTAAAGAGGCAGAGGTGACCGACAACGGTGAACAAAGTAGTGGCGGCACGAAAGGAGAACGAAGGGCCCTCACCAGGAAACCCGAGGGTCTGGTCAAAAGCGAGGGCCTTGTGGTCACCAGGACAGCCGAGGAAGGAGGCCAAGCTGCAAGGTGGGTACCCTTTTCAGGTCAAAGTCCGGACAAGCACGAGCCCAAGAAGCGAGGGGCCTCCGGAAACGCCGAGCACAAAGGATCCTCCAGGAAGCACCGGGAAGCAGACGGCGAAGGGCACGCCTAGCAGCAGCTCGGAGAGAGACAAAGCGGGTAGGGTCATCCGCTATGTTCAACCGCGTGGGTGCGTAGCTGTAAGACAACTGGAGGCCGAAACCAAGTTGAAGCGCACAAGATCGAGTGCAAGGGAAGAAGACCTTCCCTTTGCTGCAGCGCTCTTTGCAACTTGTGAGTCAACCAAGATCGATGATCGGCTGTCGCGAGCCGTCTGTGAAGGGTATTTACCGTAGCAAGCTCCAACACATTAATGCGCGAGTGGCCTTTCCTGGTCAACTCGCCAGGTGGCCGCACTGAGCAGGTCGTTGGCAGCTACCGATTTCAACACGCGGCACCTCCCGCAGAGAGGTCCTGAATTGATGGAGCAGCTCGCTTGCAAACCGAGGGCAAGTGGTGCGGCCCATGCATTTCCCTGGTGGAGCCGCGAAGTCATCACCAACAGCCAGTTCAGCCATGGGGCCCAAGTCAATGCGGTAGGCGACACAGATAAGGGTGCCCCCAGAGAGAGAGCCATACAGCCCAAGATCAACAACGCAAGCGACGTCGGCCTGCCTCTTTAGAGAAAGAAGACGGCCTCAAGCTCTTCAGGAAGGCTGGCAAATCCAATCCCAAAGCAAGCTTGAACAAGGCAGAACCCCTAGGACCTAGGATCACAGGCCCGACAGGCGGGGCTGATGAGCAAGCTCCTGATTAGGCCCTCAGAAACAACACTGGCGATCCAGTCGGTGAGGGAAGGATTGAGCACATCGTAATGCCGAGAAGCCGTCAAAGCCAACAAAGGCCCAAGGTCAAGCCCCTCCTGCGGCCCCGGGCCCCCAAACCAGCCAGAACCGCATCCGATCTCCAAGACGTCAACAAGGAACTGGACACTAGAGGCCGGGCTGGTAGCCGCACGCTCGTCACCGTCGACATCGGCACCTTCAATGCCAGCAGCCTTTAGCAGAGCAGATGGTGCAGGCTGAAGACGAGAGTAGGCCCCCCGGCAGTCGCCATTCTGCCACAGAAGAGTCGCGGTCTCAGACGACACCGGGGTTGAGCAAGAAGCTCCCCTAGCCAAGGAAGCGTCAGTAGCATGAAGCTGGCAGCTAGGAGCGGCAGTAAGGTCGGTCGCAGCCAGGGGCGCGAGCACTGAGCACAGAACAAGCTCCTGAGCCAGTCGACGAGACAGTCACTGCGGCTCGCTAGCAGTGAAAGGCTTGCAGGCGGATTCACCCTGAAAGACTCCGACAGAACGACCATACAGCAGCGCCTGAAGAGGAAGGCGGAGGTCCAGGTCCCCGTGAGCCGAGCAATGAGCGCGGGCGAAGTCACCTCGAGCCGTGCAGCCCGGAGGCTAAGCGTAGCCAAAGAAACTCGGCGTCCCAGCATTCAAGCGGCAGTGACAACACCCTGTCGGACACAGTTGGGCCTTGAGTCTATTTCAGTACCGATCGCCTGGAACAAAGTTTCGCTTGCTACATCCTTTTCAGGGGCTTGAAACGCTCATAAACCTGATCCGCGGCTTTATGAAGGTCCCTTGGGGTCAGAACCAGGAGTCTGCTGCCCTCCCGCAAGGCACCGCCAGAAGCAAGCAAAGACTCATGGGCACACAAGGCGAATTCCACGCTTCTGTGGTCACCTTGGAACGTTCGGAAGCACGGAGTCAGTTAAGACCGGCTCATGAAGAAGAGGAACCCGACCCAAACTATCAGTACCGTCAATCTTGATCCCAAGCGCGCCAAATTCTTCAAGGGTAAAGGAAAACGGCAATGAATTTGCCCTAGCTCTCTCATCGCTGATCCTAAACTGATGATAGAAGTCTTTGCGATCACTGGCAAACCCGGTCACGAGCTCGCGATGCCGCCTGATGCAAAGTGAGGTGAGCAAGAACCCTGGGGGCAGAGCGGCAGAAGGTCCACTCTGATGCCTCTCCAAAGCGTTACGTACTCTCCTATCACCTATTTGACGGTCTCGAGACCAATCCTTGAAAGTGTTGAAAACCCTGCACTTGTTGGCCGGACAGGGCTCGCCCGAGGATAAGGCAAGGAGGTTTTGGCAAGACCACAACTTCCCTCCTCGGGCTCCTCCCGGCTAAAGTCAGGCTGGTCACGGTCTCCGACAGCACAGTGATGTAGCAAACAGTCGGGCTCGACAAAGGGGATGGGAGCCACAACGGCCCGACGAGCCAAGGCTCAGCATCCCATTCGCCACAACCAGTGAGCCTCAGGCGGCTTGTGTCAAGAGAACGATAGGGCTGGAGCTGCGGGAGGTTTTGATGCAGGTGCCGAGTGATATCGATAGCTTTTAGCACATGCATCGGATGATCGCGGCCTGAGCCTCCAGTTTGGCAAAATGCCTGAGAAAAACGCTCGAGCTCGATGAGCTTTGCAAGAGTCTCCGGGCCAGACCGTCCAGGCGGAAGCACGAAACAGTCAGGGCGGGACTCACACGCAACAAGAAGCTTCCAGAGCCGTCGGTAGGCGCTCCGCTCGTGGGAGGATGGGAGCCTCCAAAGCAGATCACAAAAGGCACTCGCCTAAGGCCCTCGTGTACATAGTTCAGAGCAAGCACAAGGACATGCAAGGCCCGGCGCAGACGAAGGAGGCGCCAGTTTCGTTTTGATAGCTTTGGGCCACTAGCCTCAAAGCGCCCTAAGAAAGGGAGAGGCAACGGAAAAAGTTGCGGAAGGCGGGGCGATTCCGCGCCGGCTGGCAGGAGATGCACAAGACATGCAAAGGTAGGCAGCGAAGGCTGTTCGACTCTGAGCAACCCATCTAGGGAGAGGGGCCGTCCATTGGCGGAAAGACAAAGTGCTGCTGAATTGCGACACGGGGTCAGGGCCCTCCGCCCTTCTTCCTCGGGGGTCGCCTCAGTCAACGTGCAAAGCCTCAGGAGAAGCTTGCCAGCGGTCGTGCCACATTCTTCCATGCAGTGCTATCAAACATGTCGAGGCGAATGGCGCCTGCTTCTGCCCTTCTGCCCCCGCCAGCTCACCGGAGGAGATGATACAGCACGGAGCGTGCCTGTCCAAGTATTGGGAACGATACGGAGGTTTTGCCGGGTGCCGCGATCTGGCTATGATCGCCAACCAGCTCGCCGATGTGATGGATTCCCTTCAGAATGGCCGTGTGAATCAAGCTTGCGACCACGTCGCACTACTCGCGGTATGCGTGGAGCAGATGGCAATGGATAGCGGCCGCGCAGATCATGGGTTCCAACCAAGCTGGCTGGAGGAGCCACCAGCCTCCATGTTCACGGCCAGGTCGTCGCGGTCGGCGCTTCACACTCGTGCGTTTGCTCCCCTGGCTTCTCAGAAGTGGAGTCGGACTCAATAGAGAACAAACGCTCCGAGCTTCGCCGAGCCGAGCACTTATGCTCGAAGCCATCCCAGCAATGTCGATCATTGGGTCCGTAGAGGCACCGGCCAACTGGGCCACGAGTGCGGTCAGAGCCGGCCTGCGCAAGCGGATCGTGATTGGCAGCTGGCTCTCCAAACTCGTCGGCACCCTCGCCCGCTTCTGCCTCCCCTAAGCTCTGAAGGAACCCCTCGGGAGGAACTAGATGCCGGCTGCGCCCAGAGGCTGCTGAAGACCGGATGATGCACGGCCTGCGACACGTTTCTCCAGAGCGTCCTGCTTCGCAGCCATGGTTTCCACAGGCTTCATTAGGGCAGGCAGGGAAGTGGCGATCTGATTTACTTGCAAAGCTGGCAGTCGTTGGCCTCTTTGGAGTGGCGGCCTTTGGTGGTGGAAGTCCTGAAGAAGTAGCCCCACCGCGGAGGATCGTCCTTTGATAGCCTCAAAACCGCCCGACGCTTTGGCCTTTGAGGCCGGTCTGGGGCCCCCTCTTCGGCAGAGTAATATGCCACTCTCTCCAAACCTTCCTCGTTCCCGGCAGCCCAGTCCAAGGCCAACTGAAGCAGCACGGCAGGATCGGGGAAAACCTCTAGTTCTCCCGGAGCAAATGGGAGGAGAAGCTCGGGAACTCCATCCGAGCCATAAGGCCGAAGCCTGGGAGCGGTCTCCATTGATAGATCGACGAGCAAAGCCTGCACACTCAGCTCTGACCTTTGCTCCAAACCTGCATCGGTTTGCAAGATCCCTGGGGCTTCGACCAGCAAAGAAGGCCCTACCACAGCTTCCATCGACGCTCCCGTGCCCCCATCTAGCTCCTCTTGCGGGCTACCCCCGAAAGGGAGGGCAACTAGGAAGCCATGCTGCCTCTTTGCCAATACGCATTCGAGAGTGCCCTGGCCATGTTCGTAAATCCAAAGCTGGGTCCGCTCCGAAAAAGGAACTAGCGCTTCCATCACGGCGAAGGCAAAGGCCAATCAAGGCCAGCACCGTCAACGTAGACTTGGGCCTCCAGCAGAGACGGGAAGCCGTGGCTTATGGAAGTGGAGCCGGGGAAAGGTCCCACGGCAGCCGAGTAAGCCCTGAAGCTATGGTAAAGAGCAGGCTGATGGCCGTCCCCACCCAGCACCGGATAGCAACGGTTCGCAATGTTTAATGCCGGTGAGGAGCGAGGCACGGCTGACCCCAGCAGCAGGGCACTCGACTAAGCTGCTCTCAAGTTCCTGGCGGGAACGCGAGGGCGCAGCACCGGACCCGGAGGTTTGCAAGGGCACCTGAACAGCAGGGGACTGGCGGAGAGAGGAGGGCGTAGCTTTCGACACGCACACTCGCTCACGCAGGCACGGCTTCAAGGTGAGCTTTAGGGGAGGCTAGGGCTGGTGTAGCAAAAGAAGAGTTCACTGACGCCTCGCCTGGGAACCTCTGCAAGTGCTCAAGCAGCAATGCTGTGGCCTCGCGCAACGGCCCACGTACTGTTGCTTCAAGTGACCCTAAAGTCAAGGTAAGAGTAATGCTACCTGACTCGTCGCCTTGCATCCATGTATCCCTGCAAACGGACAGAGGGCCCCTCGGTAGGAGAGGCTCGCACACCGGCCGAATGGCCTCTGAAAGGATAATTCCACAGGTGAAAGACCCAACAGTGCGCAAAGTCCAAACCCTAGGAGAAGTCCCAGCAGGAAGGCCAACAGGAGAGCGGGAATCGAAGAGAGTGAGCAGTAGAAGGGAATGTCAAGTTTGAGCAGCAGCGGATAAATGTATCACTTACGTTCCCATAGCCACTGCCAACATATCGCACAAGCATGCCGGTGCTTCATGTCGCAGGAACAGCATGGAACAGAGCTAATAAATCATTCAAAATAAATGACGGGGAAGTGGCTGCCATGGATGAGAACGTGCGCACCTCGCACAAACGCCGCAGCTGGTCGGCCAGCGCTTTGGGCCCTGTGGATCGATGGCAATACAGATGGAATACCCGCGCTCTTCCGGGCAGATCTTGCTGCGCTTGTGTGCCTTGGCCACATCCAATGAAAAAAGCAATCCGCCACGTTTCCTGATGCCGGGACAGAACTCGGACACACCAACAGCGAGGGGAGCTCCACCTTCTCCGTATAATGCGACAAAGCAAGCTGGCGTGAGAAACAGTGCTATCGCCCACCAGCCGTGGTTCAGAACCTTGTTCTTCAACCCACCTAGCCCTAGCTTGCCCGCTGCACACTTGTCACACTCTTGTCACCAAGCCGTGCTTTCGCCTCTGCCAGTCCACCTGGCAGCCATGCGGCGGCCGTATCCCGCCCTACCCTGGTGCAGACTACCCTACCCGACACTTGGCATACTAGCAAAATGCATGGTGGCATCAGCACTAAGTGGCGCTTCTATGCAAGCGGTTCCAACACATGTTGCTGTTACCAAACGAAGTTTGCTACTAGGTCCAAGTTGTTGGCACATTGGCACCACAAAATCGCCTTGTTGTCCAGACAGTATTGTTAGGCATTTCTGGCCGATTGAGCTTGAACAAATCATTATTCGACACCGCTGAAGCCGAGCGCAGACGTTGCTGCCGCAAGCGTGGCGCACCGCTTGATGATGCTCATACTTACCCACCCACGTTCGTGAAACGTGCGACTTGGATGAGCTTCTCCTCAACAAGCAGCTGTGATCCCTGTGCTTTGCATTGAGGACATGGTCGGTGATCGTCGTCGGAAGGTTTTAAGGTCTACAAGTATCTAGGCTGTACATTCGCGTTTTGGTGCCTACAACAGCATTATGCGGAAGGCGCGGGCCGTTTGGACCTCAGATGCCTAACCGTCACAGTCAGGATAGACTAGCCCATCTCTTGTCACGCCTCGAATGCGCCTACACGGGAACCATGATGCCAAATGTCTTGCCCGAGCTCCTCTGGAGGTATCAATCAACCAAGAGCTTGGCGGCATCAGATATTCACCAAGCTGGACATGACTCAGCCACGAACATAGGAGTTGGAAAGGCAGCGAGGCTCCACCTCTCAATCAGGGGGGGTTACCTGCCTGCTCGCTGCAAGCCCCTTTCTTTATCAAAGGCTTGCCTCCAACTTGCACGGAAGCTTCATGCTACCAAGAATAACGTCGGATAGATCCTGCAAAATGAGCCTCAATCAAAAAATGCACGTTCAGCCCTACTGGGTATCGCAAACACGCATCACGGCAAGAGCCCCGCTCAAGGATCGATGCGGCCCGCTTTAGATATTCTTCTTCGTCATGTCCTAACCGACAAAATGCACTGGAAAAAACCGTGTGTACAAATGAAGCCCACGTGAGAAGCCAAGGCCACGGCGGGTTGACAAACCATGATGGATCCGACAACTGTGACAATGCTCCACGATAGCATACATACCCTTGGCTTCTTCAACCTGAGCTTGCTCTAAATGTCTGCCCGAACCTCCAAACCAACATCTCAGCTCTCAGCTGCGATGCCTTCATGTTCTAAAGCCTGTGCCAAGGATGTGCTGGGCTGACAAGACGTATGTGACGTTTCAACCTCAATCTGAGTCTGCACGTCTCGGCGCCAAACTAAGACTTTCAACTCGCGTTCAAGGTTCTCGGCAACATGGCTGTCCACGGTGCTATAAGCATCCTCTTCACCACGGCTTGCATGCTGCAACCAAACTAAGCCTACGCGGGTAACCGCAACGGACGAACGCACTGTCCCGAAGCTCGCGAACTTGTGCTGGCAACCCTGGCCTGCAACAAGCAAAATGGCAATGAATCAAGAAGGCACATTGCTACAGTTTGTCCTTCTGGGGCTCTGGCAGAAGCAATCTTTTGCGATGCGTTTTGGTGGAAGAAACTTGCGACCGCAAGGTTGCTGTGGAAGTCGAGGAATGCAACCCCTCAACATCAGTGTATCACTCCTTTTCTTCTCTAACACATGACTACTGCACAATGGAAAACGAAGCTGTGAAGGACCCGTGTTTGACATCTCGATCAGCCAAGCGCAACACGACCGCGGCACGAGGGTGAAATCCCCTGGACCACGTGTCCTGCACATCTTCCAACACCAGACACGTCCCACGTGCTAGACGTGCTGCTCCACACGAAATGTTCACCCCCTAACTTCTGCGCTCACCCAGCACGAACCTCAACAAACAATACAGCAATTTCGACTCCACCGAATCGATGTTGGATGATGTTGGTTTACATCGGCTACCGTTGCAGAGCAAGGCCAATGCCGTGAAACAAGCAACAGAGCCAGCCAGAATTGAGTCTGAGGTGGCTGCGAGAAGAGTAGCAACCCCCGCCTGCCAGTCCGCGAGCATTGCATTCATGAGCAGAGTGAACCAGTTGCAGGGCGGTGATGGGCCCTGCGGGCGGCAAGCTGGTTCGAGAGTGTGGTTCGACGGATTGCGGTGATGGGGCGGGACGCAGGCATGGAACCAGGCAGCCTGGCGAGCATGCGAACAAAACGAAAGCGATGCGACCGCACATTTTGACCGCAGACGTTGCTTTGGTGTGACATCCTGTCGGCGCTCCCCCATGCACTCATCCCCGTCGCGGGCGGCTACCTATGCCCACCACCCAGTCAGTTTTCGTAAAAAGCCCATGGCGGCGGGCGTGGTGGCCGCTCTCGCAAGCAGGACCTCGTGTGGCCCAGGCCTTCACGCTGTTCCCCGCGCCCCGGCCAGTGAATGCACCCAAAAGTGGGAAGGCTGCCCGCAGCAGTGAATGCACCCAAGATTCCCGATTGGAGGGCCCTGCGGGGGTGCGGGCAGGGTGCCCGCAGCAGCGAATGCACCCAAGATTCCCGATCGGAGGGCCCTAAGGCCAGCAGTGAATGCACCCAAAATTCCCGCTTGAAGGGCCTCGAGGTGATGCGGGAAGGATGCCCGCAGCAGTGAAAGCATCCAAGAATCCCGATTGGAGGGCCACAGTCGGCGCGTGCAAGCTGCCCGCAGCAGTAAACGCACCCAAAATTTCCCTATAGGGCGCCTTAAGGCGGTGCGAGCAGACTGCCCGCAGCTTTGCATTCACCCAAGATTCCCGATTGGAGGGCCGTAAGGCTGTGCAGGCAAGCTGCCCGGAGCAGTGAATGCACCCATGATTGGAGGGCCTTCAACCCTTCCAATTGGTAATCTGGGGTGCGTTCACTGTTGCGGGCACTTTGCCCACACCGCCTTTACCCCTCCAATCGGGAATCTTGGATGCATTCACTGCTGCGGGCATCCCTCCCGCACCGCCTCAAAGCCCTTCTATCAGGAATCTTGGGTGCATTCACTGCTGGCTGCCTGCCCGCACCGCCTGAAGACCCTCCAATCGGGAATCTTGGGTGCATTCACTGCTGCCGGCAAACCCTCCAAACGGGAATTTTGGGTGCATTCACTGCTGCGGGCAGCCTGCCCGCACCGCCTTAACGCTCTCCAATCGAGAATCTTGGGTGTCATGGCCATGGAAGCCTGCCAAGCTGTGAAAAGACCAGCTACGTCCCCTCTGCAAGAGATGGATGATGACACTCCTGATGGGTCGATGGGATTGTCCGTGGCTGCTATCGGAAACATCGTGCGCCGCGAAATTGAGAGGGGACTGGCACCCGTGGAACAGAAGCTGAACCAAATTCACAATATCTTGGATGAGCGCATTGACAAGATTGAAAGCACTGTTGGTGAGCAAGGTCTGCGAATCGACAAGCTAAAAAAAAAAGCTAGAACAGTTTGTGATGCATGCTGAGGGCACACCTCGGTCGCACATGTCGGAACGCAGTGTTCAGCTGGAGAACCAAATCAACGACTTGCAGTCACAAGTAGCCGTCTTGCGAACATCGGAATCAGCCGCCCAGCAGGACTACATGCGAACCATGGTCATCGGACGTTTAGATGCGTTGCCATCACTGCAGGATGCCACGAGGTGGTTGACAAGCAAACTCAGCGCATTCCAGGGTCCGCCGCACATCGGGACGTACATGAAATTGCAAGCGTTCCAAGGGCTGCTGTTTGCAAAGTTCCGATCTTCGGTAGACCGGGATACGGCAGTGGCATTGTTGAGAAGCGCCGAAATGCATGAGAGTGGCAGACGAGTGTGGCTACGCAGGATCTACTGACAATGCAGCGCGTGCAGAAAATTTTCACTATGGGACTTCGATGGCGGCTCGGCGAATGGGGTTTTATGAAAAGAGAGATCGAGTGGGACGATAAGTTTACCAGCCTCAAGGTTGGGCCCAGTGTGGTAGTCAGTGTGCGCATCTCCAACCAGAAGTTGGTGTGTGACTGGTCACCGGAATGGGCACAATGGGAAGATCTGCAAAACAAAACAAGCTGCAACGGAACATTGTTGCCAAAGGATCCGGCAAGAGCAAGCACACGTTTGCCGGGGCAATGAGAACGTCGTCTTAGGGACATCTCCGTCCGAGTCCAATAGTTTCACCACTGTCGCACACTGCAGGTCATAAACCTGTTTCCGAAGTGGTTAAGTCGACACAACATGTTTCATGTTCAGAGCATGTGAATTCGAAGCTTTTTGTTTATTGCAAAAATGCGATGCTACAACAGACGACAGACTTGCACAGCTTTTGGGCGAATTGAACCATTGTCCATGGGATGTGGTGCTATTCAGCGAGACGTGTCGGAACTCCGACCATTGCAAACTCATGGGTGGTCACAAGCTGTATTCATCATCGCAGCAAACAGTTGCTGCGAGTGTCGCTATTCTTGTGAACCAACGTCGGGTTCATGGTGTGGCCCAAGCACGTGTGACCGCCTCATGTTCGTCGATTTGAAGGTTGAGGCCAGCATCTGCAGGTTTATTTCCGTTTACATGCCGCATGCAGGATATCCACATGATGATTTGTGCAAAACGTATGTATGATCCACTGCATTGGATTTTGGCCGATGCGCAAAAGATGCAATATGCTTTCGTGATTGGTGGTGATTTCAATACACAGTGGAATGTGGGAGTCCGTGGCGATATGATTCGGGAGTTTTCCCATATGTTCGGCCTTTGCTTGGCCAACCATGAACAGTTGCCAGAGAGCTGGACATTTCGCACTTCAGCTGGCATCTGTCGATTTCATCCTTTTCAGCTCCCAATTATATTGTGAAATCACTGGAGCAGTTGATGTGCTTGACTTGGGGTCCGATCATCGCGCAGCATGATGGTGTTGGGTCTATGGTTGGACAGCCGCAACCGCAAACTGGCATGATATTGATGTTAATTGTTCGGCATCCAACCACGAAGTACCGATTGTGGTTTCCAAAACGGTTTGGAACATCGTCCTCGCATGTATAAACTGCAGTTGAAGATGTTGGAAGATTGCAGACCCTTTTTCATGACCCGACTAAGACATTGGACATGCCAACGACCAACATGCCTGGTCCAGATTGCTTGTCCAATGTTGTCCAAGATTTTATAACATCAAATGACGCGCATGCTGACGTCAGTCGACGTGACCTTGGTTTTTCGACCATTCCACCCTTTGAGCTTCCCGAACTCAGACAAGCACTACTACACATGCGCAGTCGCAGAGGTGGTCATGATGCAGGTTTGGTTCTGGAGATGTTCAAGTTAGGCCTTGCAGAACTCCACGAATGTTTGCTTGACATTTACAACCGCATGCTTGTTGAAGAATCCTTGGAACCATCATGGCAGCATACTGTTTTCGAGATGTTACCCAAACCCGGTGATTCAACTCAGGAAACCAACTGGCGCCCCATTGCAGTTCTGAGAATTACGTATAAAGTTTGTGCTAAGCTACTGGGTGCGAGAATTCGTAAAGTTTTGGAAAGTGCCCGGTGTGCCGATCAAGTTGGTTTTCGCTCCAAACTGGGGATTGACCATGCGTTTGCTGTCTTGGAGACGATGATTGTGAAGAGCATCGAGTGGGATACTCCATTGTGGTGCGCGAACTTGGATTTAAAGAAGGCTTTTGACAGAACAGAGCACCATCGCTGTTCAAAGCACCTCATGACCAAGGTGTTCCACAATGTTACATTAGCTTGCTATCCGTTTTGTATCGATCACAAACGGGCGGGAAAAAGTTTGCAATACACCGTGGAGTCAAGCAAGGTGACGTACTCAGTCCGGCGCTCTTCAACGCAGGCCTTGAACTTGCAGTTTCTTGACGGACGGGCAATCTTGGAGAACATGGGTTGAACGTTGGTGGAATGGAGAATCCGACAAAATATTGCGATATGCCAAATCGCTAGAGGAACTAGTTTTCATGCTGGAGTCACTTGTACACCAGTTGGCACAAGTAGGGTTGCAGCTCAGCTGTGCGGCGTCGTCGGGTGACGATGGTGTGGCCCAGCAGCGGGAGGCGGGGCTCGGGCCTGCTGGCTCAGCGAGCGCCAACACGTGGTCTAAGGCAGGCTCGCACCCAGCGGCGCCTTTGGAGACCAGCAACGGTGTTCCCAGCGCCGTGCCGCCAACAGCGTGCTGCACTGCAGTCGAGGTCTTGCCAAGCCTGCGTGCCGATCGCGCCGCGCGTAGCCCG
>BGNK01007114.1:254-20487 GCA_003297005.1 Symbiodinium sp. clade A Y106
TTTGCTGCCTTTGCTGATGACAGGGCTGCGGCTCGTTCGGCCATTACGGCCGACTTCGGAATTAGGCCGGACAACGCTGCAGATCGAGCTAGGGTTGCTTGTGTCATCACTGCGTGGGATCGAAGGCTCCTTATGGAACCCCCTTGCATGGTACCCCTCTGCCTATAAGGCTCCAGTGCCTTTGTTGTAGATGAAGTTTAAACGGTTGGTTCCATTGTTCATAAGCCACTGAGAGTGCCCGGAAACCATAGCCTAGCAACGTTCCAGTGCTCGTAGTAAAGACTAAGAAAGACCTGAGAGTACCAAGAAAACTATAGCCCAGCAGCCCAACATCCTGCCATGCACCTGCACCTGGATCCCACAGCCTATCACTCAATGGGAAGCGCCTTGGCTGCATCTGCAAGCGATTTTTTTGGCAGCTGGGCTCGTCTCTTGAGTTCGCTCGGCAGATGTGGCAAGGAAGGCGTGAGGGCCGGTTCGTGATCATTCAGCTAGTTTTTTTTTTGAGATCTTTCGACGTTAAACCTAAATCACCGGTCCTGTTAGTTTGGGGCCCCAAACTAAGCTTGATACATATGATGATGATGATGCTGATGATGCTGGTTTTGCGGTTTTGATTGATACGATGCTCGCCTCACTAAATCTGTTGTAACATTGTATCTGATAGTGAAACCTCACGCAACTTTCTGAAGCCTGAATCCCACTGAAGTCTTGTGCTTGCTGCTAAAAATCAAACCTTCAAACCATGCGAGCCTGTTATTTTATGTTATGCTACAGCGTAAATCTCCGAATTCGTTTGAAACCCAGAACCCGAAAAATCCACGGTGACATCATGATCCGAAACTCCAAGACGTATCGACCAAAAGCCTTACCCACAGAGTAAGTAACTGCTTATTGAACCTACGGAAAGCCCACTGGTGACGTCACGTTCGGCCTCGCCTCCCTCTGCCCCTACCACCACGCTTGGGTTCCGCCTTAGCCTTAGCTTTGGGCTCCCCCTTAGCCACGGCTTTAGCGCCAGACTTAGCCGTGGCCTTTGACTTTGCTTTTGCAGCAGAGTCCTCTGAGGATTTCGGCGCAGAGGCTTCTGAGGCTTTCGGCAATGCATCTTTGGCTGCACTTGCTTTTGCCGGCTCGGATACGGAAGCTTTCAGAGCGGCAACTGCATGAGCGCAATCTTGCTTGGTGGGCCTCAGTTAGCTAATTGTATATGTTGCGCCACTCGAGACCCAAGTCAGTCAGTCGGGAAATTGCGGGAAAGCATAGTGATTAATGATTTAATGCTGGAAACTGAGGCTAGCACACGTATGTCTTGGGATCGACCGGTTGGTGCTGCCAGTGCATTTCCCATGCCCACGAGATCACTTCCCAAAGAGCGGCTTCTTCGCTCAGATTTCTCTCAGGTCCCTCCCATGTCGCTGTTCGCGACTTGCAGAAGACCTTTGGCTCTTTGCTTCCGACAGAGAGCACCGCACCTGCAATAATCGGCTGTTTACCCAATAGGCCTGTGTTTAGGATTCAGGGTTTGGGCTGTTCTCAGTACCGCGAGGCTACGGTTTAGGGTTAAGGTCTCAGTCAGGTTGGGGGAGGGGTCCCAAAGCCATGGCATCGTGGCTCGCAGGCAGTAGTTTAGTTACTCAGGCTGTGGCATTTCAGGCTCAAAAAAATAATTGAGTGGCTCTGGAATCAGGGCCTCCGAAAACCTAAATGCACTAGAACACAAACTTGGAATCCCCCAATCCTAAAGCTTTAAAAACCTTGATTTGAGAAGTGGTCAATGATTCACATAGAAAAAGCGCAGCTGAGAAACTGTTCACTGGATAGAACGCCTGGTACCGCTTGAGCACCGGGTGTCGATTGATGTAGGAGCCGGGGACGTCGGGGACCAAATCCTTCAGGTCTTCTGGCGTGAAGTGCACCCGTGCATTCAATGACCGTGGTTCGCGAAGCTTGCTCCGTTGGTTGATAGCAGCCTGGTCCTTCTGCAAGAACTGGATTGTTCCAAGCGCCTGCTGGTCATCTGTAGACAATGCGTTGAAGGCATCCATGACCTCCTGCGGGCACGCGGTACGCAAGTGGCGCAGCCTCTTCCCCATCAGCTTGTCTACCAATTCTTGCTTTTCGTCATCGGAAAAGTCTGTCATGAAAAAGTTCACGGCCGCCCGAACAAGGTCGATTTTCACGACGTTGCCTGTTTTGCCCGATCCTCTGCCCTTGGCGGGCAAATCGAATCCAAAGCACGCATGCAAGCTCCGATACATCTGGCAGTTCAGCATCACACCGTTTCGTAGTGCGCTCTTGACAAGACCCTCGTTGGGTCCGTCTCGTGCCATGGCCACGGTGTACTGATCTCTGATGTCGGCCGGCAAAAGGAGCGGGTGCATGAGCCTCATGGGCACGTGCTTCCACTCTGACTCCTCCGACAAGGTGTTGTTGAAGAGCCAGCTGGGAAGCAGCAGTGAGTCAGCTGGGTCGGGCGTGGACTCGATCACATAGAATTCCTCCAAAGAAGTTATGACTCTTTTGCGATATTGACAGAGCTGTATTATAGTTATTTAGATTCTACCTAGAGGCTCGTACCCTACCCCTTTTCTAGGGCGCCTACTTTTTAAGATAACAGATCCTAACCATAAAACTAGGTATCCTAAAAAAGGGTAGGGTATGAGCCTCTCGGTATACTAAACCCTAAGCCCTAAAGCCTAAAACCTAAAACCCTAAACCCTTAACCGTGACTTATTGAGCCTGAATCCTGTCAATTAAGTAATTAAGTGTCCTTGTCTCCAGCCTTCACTTCCTTGAGCACGACAGCCAAGGCTCCGTACTCGCGAAAGCCGAGGCACAACGTCACTTGATTGGTGTTGCTGTTCTGGTACAGGTTCCCAGCGCCAAAGAAGCAGCCTGTGCAAATGCATGTTTCCGAGATCTTGAAGACCGGGGAAGGCTGAGGCTTCGTAGTAGTCCTAGCACTTACGTGGGCTCTGTAACATATGTAGCTGTATACGACCACAGGTTCATTTTCAACATATGTTCGGGCTTTGGGTGCTTGGGGGTTATGAAACGGGCTGGCTAGAGTCAGTTGGCGTTTGGTCAACAGGCCTGTCCAAGCCTGCCCGGCATCTGCAAAGTCGTTCGTGTGGTTTGCTGCCAACCAGGCCGCCGCGCAACTGGCCTTCTGATTGCTGATGATGCCGGCCTTCTTCGTGCTGCTCAGCTTGCATTTGACGAAACCATCTCGACGCACGGCAGGGTCCAGGGGCTCACTGACTTTGAAAGCTTTGCCGTACGCATCCTTCTTCATTGCGGGGCTCTCCCGATTCATTGCCGCATGATCTCGCAGAGTAGTTTCCAGCTGGGGCCAGTGATACTCGGGATTGTTGTTGCTGATGGAGGGAATGCTTGTGGCGTAGAAAAATCTTGTCCACCTGAGACAATGTTTCGGATTGCTGACTGAATCAAACCAACCCCAAATTGCCAAAGGTAGTTCCTTATCCAACATAACAACACCATCCCTTAAATAATCCTGAAATTCCAAAGTGTTCAACCGTAGACCCGCTAAGTCATGTAAGCCCGAAGCGGGGTTCGGGGTTATTACAGGGCAAGGGAATTGGGTTTGGTGCATTAGTTCAGTTCGGAGAATGTTCAAAATCATATCTTCTACACTTCGACAGGAAAGTAAAAAATCTAGAGGCAAAGCGACACGTGCCCTTTCTACTGGGTGCGGCTATGGATAATGCAAACGGCGTTAAGATTTTGCCATGGGGGTATGGGGTATTGCAGATGATGGCTAGCATCAAGGATCATCCATGGGATCAATCAATGCAGCAGAAACACTTGTTGAAAGGCGTGGCTTTGCTCGTGAGCTGCTGCACCGAGCTGAGATGCGCGAAGCAATCTTCCAAATCGAACTTCGTGTTCAAGGGTTTGGCATACAAGGACCGTGCCAGGTCCTGAACGTCCTTGTAGTCGTGCTGCCACCGTGCCTGTTGGCACACAACCGCACACTCCCTCGCGAAGCTTTGCCGATTGAATGCCATATCGTTCATGATGCGACCCAAGGACACCCGCGAGGCAGCAGAGATACTGCCGGCTCCATGATGCTGGATTTCTTCGGCCCTGAGGATCGCATCCCAGGTCCGCTCTGCTGCACTCATGCTTGCAGCCGCAGCCCTTTTGTCATCACTCAGTGCACTTGCTAGTAGCTGTGGGAATAGAGTAGCATGCTGGACCTGACCCCACGCTCTCTTGCTGACGACCTCAAGCAAGTAGAACCAGAGCTCGTTCAGGTTCTTTTGCTCATCCCGAAACCATTCCTGTGCCTCCAGGACGCTGCTGTCCGGTAGCCTGGCTGGGCCAGGGGCGGCTGTGACTTCACAGGCAGCGAGAGTAACAGGGTCGTGGATGAGCGCAAGTGTGTCCAAGACACAACGATACCACCCGTGTCCCGTGGCCCTGTCTGCTGCCCAAGTCAGAGAGGCATCCTTCCAAGCAATGAGTTTTTCTAAACCATGAATTGTGGAGTGGAGCTGTGCGAATGAATTCTGAATGGAACTTGGAAGTACAAGCCGGTAGGAGCCCGAGCAAAACACAACTAGTAGAGCCTAAGCGTCCTTTCCCTCAGTTTGATTTTTCAGGAAGGCTCGGTACTCTGCATGCAGAGGCCCAGATCCAAGCTGGATCTGCTTCAACTCGACACGCAAGTCACGGTCGTGTAGCAGCGCAGCCACCAGACGCATTGTGTTCTTGTGCTGGATCTTGAGCTGCATAAGCAGCTCCCCTTTGGTTTTGGGCTCCGCTTGGGCCGCTGCCGGTTCATCTGCGGGCGGCTCTTCATCCTGCGCAGAGTTACAAGAACAGAAAGCTCAAACGATCCATCATATGTCCTTCAGTACTGGTTGGCAGCAAATCTCAAAGCACCCCCCTCCCCCATCACCGAAACAAGTGAAACTTGGTTTGCTTTCTTTTGTGATATGACCCACACCAGCCCTGCTGCAGGAAGCCCACCTGCTTCGCATGATCTTCTTGCTCAGCTTCTGCTTCGTCTGCATCGTCGTCTGAACCCTGCTCTTCGACTGGCTCCCCGTCCTCAGTGAGTAAATAATAATCAGACGGTCAAACAGAAGGAGCCGCAGCAGCCAGAGACCTTGCGAGCGACTTTTTTTGCCGCCTTTCGCATTCGCTGCGGTCTGATACAAAACTGATCGCAACAGCGACTGGTCAGCAATGCTGACCTTTTCGGTGTTCAGATGATGACAAAAAGCTCTGCTGACATCACGGAGCTTCGCTAACATCGCTGACTTTTCCCACTGCTTGTCTTCGACGCAGCAGGCTTCTGCTGCTGCGTTGCCGAAGAGTGGTTTTGACTTCCAGCGGCGGCATCTGGCGGTGTCAATGGCAATCCACGCAAGGTCGGACGAGGCGGGGTCATCGCGGTCGTAGAAGCTTCAGCCATGTCAGGAAGCCGATCAGGTGAGATTCTCGGGCGCTTCCGCTTGTTGACCCGTGGGGGCGTGCACACATCGCCAGCCTCGGGCGGGGAAGGGTGCGCACGCCTGATCCTGTCTGGCGGTGTCACGACATCAGCAGAAGACATGGCAGCTAGGTGCAACCTGGGAGGTAGTACCCACTGAACTTGACTCGACCCGCACGGCTGCTGCGCTACAGCTGCAGTCAGAATTGCACGAATTCTAGAGTTTACCTCTGTGTGCAGCACCGCGCACAGCACCACATGAACCAGCTGTTGCCAAATCTCACGACGTGCAACTGTCCAGTTATCTAGTTCGCAGCCGGGATTCATCCAGCGCCACCAAGTGATCCATGATAGCACTGAATAGGGACCAGTTGCCACATAGCCAACCCAATGCGTCGATCGACCCAAACCACGTTTTCGCTTTGACCTGTTTGACTAGCTAGTGTGCTTGGAACCGAGTCAGTGTCAATAATGCGTGCTGTTTTCCCCCTCGAACCGAACATGCAGCACAAGGAGCCAAAGTGGGGAGGTTGCGCACCAGCGCTAGCTCCGGGATCGCAGCCGCACTGGCTGGCACCTCCTCTGCACCGTCTGCGATCATGAGCTCCTTGAGCTCTTGGAACTCGTCGAACGCCAGGGTAGTTGCGAAGCTTTCCGCTGCCTCCTCTATTAGTGTTAAGTGTTAGGAATTGAAACTCAAGTCCCGGACAACAAAACTATTTCCCCATTCCCAAATTTCTCGATACGACCAGTCCTGAAAAGACTGCTGATTCTTGCCCGAGTTGTACGGCCCACGCAAACAGCCGAAGCAAATCAGGCTCTTGAGGAAAGCCACCTGTTCCCCTGCTCTCCGGATGGAACATTTCACTGCATTCCACGCTGGGTGGCAACCTTCAGGTTCTATGTGGATTCGTAGTCCGGCTTCGTATCCTAAGATATAGGCAGCCTTGAATTGGAGGCTCTCCTCATCGGCAACCTGAGAGAACCACAACAACAACCCGAGTACAGTTACAAACAGAGAGTGATTGAGGAAGGTGTTACAGCATCAAGCTGTGCCGTGCCGACGCAGGCCAAGCCACAATGCAGAGGTGTGGCCGGTCTCGGAGATTGGGAGGCGTGAGGTACGCTGGCAGCGGCTCGCCAGCAACCAGCAGCTTTTGCGGTCTCCTTGGTTCACGGCTGTTGACTATAGTACTAGCACAGTAAAGTAGGGGTCAATGATTTTTTCGACAACTTTTCGGAGGGGGCGGTGAAGCCTGATGCGCATCTCGACAATGCAGACTTCCTGCACAAGCCTAGTTTTGACAACGAGAGATACAGTACAGCCACGGCTCAAGAACGTGAGGTCGTGGCCCGTCAGTGCCAGCATCGACGTGTTGAGGCCCCTGGCCAAAGCCTCGAGCTGGGTTTTTTTCTGGAGGTCCAATAAAAAGAGGAATGCAGTGCACACTACCATGGATTTGAAACTTTCACATGTGTCGGGACGAGATGCTAGGCATGCCAGGAGTGTCTTGCGACCCTTGAACGGAATTTCTTCAGGAGGATCGAGGCTGTTGTCGGTGCCGAAATTCCTGCCCGGCGGGGTCTCATAATGCAAATATAGGCAACACGGACGACTCAGGTGCTAATACATATGTTAAGACCGTGATGCTAATAGAAGTATTTCAAGAAACCGGAGCACTTTAGGCCTTAACGTCACAGGAATCAGGAAGCTTACTAATAATCACAGCAACAAGCCAGACTTGCGACTCGCCTCTCGAGATGTCCTTCCACACAAGTCAGCGCCGGCAGTGCCTTGGATGATGATATCAACCCCTGGCTCATGTTACCATCCGTGCAAAGTTTCAAGCTCAGACAGCCACTCAGCAATATTGCCGCTGCTGTTTTTGTCCCGTACAAAGCACGTAGGAGGCTATGGGCGGCTTCAGGCCCACAGCAGTCTGTAAATCGCATGTGTGGAAGACACGCGAAAGATTGAAATATCTCAATGTTCGAGGCTGCAGGAGCCCCTGAAATGCAAACCCAGATCCTTCCTCCAGAACACCAACGCAGGTTCCCGGGAGGTGAAGCAATCTTCTGACACACTGCTACAAAGCATGCCCGTCTGGGTAGCTTGGGTCCCTCCTTCGGAAGACTATCAGAAACCCCGATACTGTGTGTGGCTCAGTCTGGATGATGGATTCGAGGACGCAGCTGTGCTTACCGCATCGGTGTCGGTCTCCAGCGGGACAGCGCCAGTGTCCATAGTGGATCCTGGGCCGCTTGCGCATGGGGCTTTTGGGTGGTTGGTTCTGTTGAACTGTAATTGTAGGATCTGGGATGACGGGGTTTATTGATGACGGGACAGTGTAAGGTAAGTAGGATAAACATGATGGAGCTACTGCAAACTTAGACTCTAGCCAGCATAAGTATTTTATGTTATCTTGCGTACCGACATCGTCACCTACGTACGACCTGTTCAACAAGCAAGCCGTGGAAAGGGAGTTGGGTTGGTGCTCGCGCCAGTGAAGGCTTTTCTTTAAGACGACTTATCCTAGATCAAAACCCCAAAACCACTAAGGCCCTGAAAGTACCCAAAATCCAAAGCTGAAGCTTTGAGCCACAGAGCTCAATATCCCTTAGTTAAGGAATATAAGTTAAATTACATGAGACGATGAAGCCTCTCAGAAATCAGGCATAGCAGACTCCCCAAATAAAGGGTATCGGGCTCTCTGGGGAAGCCCCGGACCCAAGCCCCCAGTATCGCTGAATTCTTCGTGCGCTACATTTATTTTGGCTACTGCCCAGCCTGCCATTCCAGTTGCGGAGCTGCTCCACTGATCGCGGCTCCACTCCGTGTCGCCCCAATCCCCAGCCCATTCCTCGCCGTCGTAGTCATCACCTATTCCCGGGCCAAGCCAGGATCAATTCAGTTCAATTCAAGGGTCAATCACATTCGCTGATTTCAGAGAGTGGCCTAGATCCTTGGGCCATGGGTTTGGACTTATCGTCACCCTTTGTGTGAACCCGAAGTCACATTTAGAGGCATGCAATACTGGGATGACGAACGACATTTTAATCCCATGGTCGTGTTTGTTTGGTGTGCTCGCTATTTATCTCTCAGCCAAAGCCGCAAAACCCGTGCATAATGTCATGCCGAAACCAAAGTTCGGAAGGTTAAGCTTGGAAACCTTATACAATACGTGCGGCACGCTAGTTAAGTTCCCCTTTCCACCAGAGTGGTCTTTGAATTAGCAGGAACAGCAGTACTCTACATAGGACATTGGAAGAAAGTTAATTACATCGTAATCTAATCTTAGCGTTCCCTAAACTTTGATGAGTGGGTCTAGTCACTTTAGACACCGAAGTATCGCAGGCACGAGAGCGCCCTGCTTAGACTAAAGCGACGACCTTAGCCCGAACCCAAATCTCACCGTGAGGCAGCCTTGTCCCGATGTCCACGAAGCAGGCCAGCTTCGGACACCTTTGCCATTCAGAGCACTTGCGCCACAGCTGCAACTCTGGAGCTATTTAACTCATTCAGACTCCGGGATTGCTTTTCTAATCTACAGGAACGGTGGTCGTCGGTTTCAAGATCCTGTTATATACTGCAGGGCAGAAGGGACTTGGAATTCACAGAATGATTGGGAATCTCGATGCAACCAGACATGGACCGGAATGGTGACCATGACCTCCGTTGTTAGAAGACGACCCCAGCCTGCATTCACACACCTTCCCCGGGCCGAGAGACTCTCTGTAATACCAGACCCCAATCACAGGATAACCACGACGGGAAGGGAAATGCAAACTCTACCTGCAAGACTTGAAACCTTGAGCCACCTGGCCTATCCACGTGGATTTCAATTCCTGGCCCTTGCAAACGCCTACCACGCCAACTCCCTAACTTTAATCGCGAAACCTAAACTTGAATTCACATCGCTTATTAGCTCAACCCGAAAGAAAGGGAAGGTATACGGTCATGGGAACGGAGCCACTCCTCGCCGGGCAAAGCGAGATGTGCACAGTGTCGTTCTGGTATTTATTGAATACACTGAATCGTTCAACTCAATTAGTGTTGGTCAGACAGTAACAATACGGTAAGTCTGGGGTGAGAGAAAACCTGTTGCGGAGCACGCGTGCAGACATACCGCTTGAAACCGTAACTGAGATGAATCTATACCAACCGTATATGTAGGTTGGAATTGCATCAATGCCAAGTTACGGAAAAACAATTGATTTGAGTCCAGAGCAGGCAAACCTGCAAGACCTGGTTCGTGTAGATAAAATTATTGGATGCGTGTGCACCACACTCTTGGCTGCGTATACTGGAAAAGAACAACGGCAGCCCGATAGGTGGGTGGGTGGGCGGTGGGTGTGGGTGAATGGGTATGGCGGGGGGTGGNGGTTTGGGGGAGAGGGTGCGCGCGGCCTCCTACTGCGCAAGGACTATGGTAACCCTCTCCCAATAAGGCCCTGTGGCGCCTGCGCACGCGCGCGTGCGCGGGGCGCTGTTCCGGAGAGGGTTACCACCGCCTCCTACTGGGTAAGGACTATGGTAACCCTCTCCCAATAAGGCCCTGTGGCGCCTGTGTGCGCGTCTGCACGGGGCGCGGTTCCGGAGAGGGTTACCACGGCCTCCTACTGGGTAAGGACTATGGTAACCCTCTCTGGTGCTTGCGCACGCGCGCGTGCGCGGGGCGTGGTTCCGGGAGGGTTACCGGGAGCAGAGTATAGGGGAGGGAGGACGGAGCGGTGGGGAGGGAGAGGGGGATTGAGGGGAGGGAAAGGAAGGGGAGGGAGGGAGGGAGGGAGGGGAGAGGAAGCATGCTCCACCGGGCTGCCATTGTCCACAACGGAAGCTAGCTAAGACGCGTGTGTATTATTTCGGAACTTTGTAGTTTGGTGTGTGTTGGGTTCTGTCGCTGACGGTGCATGCAGACTTCGAACAACTACACGTTTCTCTTGTGCTTACCGTGTTTACCAAATTCAACCTCTCAATCTGAATCTTGACGCCATTCGGATAGCCCTGATATCCCAACCGTGCGCCCGCTGCTAAGAGCAAAAGTCAGGACTCCACCCCAACAAAACAACTTTTCATTCCAAACCCTGATGCCGTCACCTGAGTCGGTCATCCGATCTTCCGTCCACGCCGGTGGCCCGCCAACTGGACCTGTGGAACCTGTGCGCCAGGCAGCAACGAGACATGAGATTATCAAAAGCTTCAGTGTCAGATCTCAAAGTGGGGTCTGTGAAACTACTGGCTCAATTCCTGCTTCAACTGTTCGGGGTCAGAATGAGAATGGGAACGATTGAGACTAGTGGCTGAATTTCTGCGTCAGTATTCAAGATCAGTTTGGGAACCATTGAGACTAGTGGCTTAGTTCCTGCTTCAATTTGTCAATACTGGATGTACTAGATTTAGATATCGGAGTAGGTTAGGAACAACGCATTGGTTGATAATAACTGAATGACTGCTTCAGTCAGTGTCAGATAATTCGAATCTTACAATGGGAATCCTTAACTTGAGCCTACTGGCTTAGTTCTTCCCTCAGTATTAGATACCAGAACGGGAACCATTGAGACTATCTTTGCTGGGTCAGCATTAAATTATCAGAATGGGAAACTTTGATCGAGGCTGCTGAATCGTGCTACATAACAGGTATTTTAGTTACAGACTATTATAGTCAACTGGAATTGTATGCACCGATGCCCCACGCTTCAGGAAGCTGCCTGGCATCTCTTCAGGAACGCCAAAGAGGCGGCCCGGCCAGAATTAAACACTTATCTCTACTTGGAGGATCATGGGACTTAGTAAGAAAGGTTATAAGTCCCCTAATTGGGGTTATAAGTAATTATAAGTATAGTTACCTTGTTTATAACCCTGTAGTTATTAAGTCCCATGATCCTTTAAGTAGTTGTGTTCCTCTTGTCTTGATTCATTCGCTTATTATCATTCCTTGTGTCTGGTCTCGTGAGCTTTCTATCCTGCCTCTGGGCAAGGTTATCTTTCTCGCGCTCTGGCTCCCGCTGTCTCTCTCTCTCGCTCGCTCTCGCGCTCTCGCTCTCTCTCTCTCTCTCTGTCTCTCTCCCACCCTCTTTCTTCTGCTTGTCCGAGTCTATGCAACCCTATAAGCGCCTTGATCTTTTATCCAGAATCAGAAAGCAAGGCTCCAGGCTATTAAGGGTTCAAGGTTTGGGGTTTAGGGTTTAGGGTTTAGGCTTTAAGTTTAGGGCTTAGGGCTCAGGGTTTGGGGTTTAGTCTTTAGGGGTCGGATACGAATTCAGCGAAAGATCTAATCTAATCTATGGGGATATCTGTGGTGGAGCAGACTATATAGACAAACCGAAGCCCGTTTCAGCCCCATTAGATTGAGGGAGTCAAGTTTAAGTTGGGGTTAAAAACGGGACTTCTCGAAGTGGAGCCACCCCCTCTGCCTGCAACCCTAGCTACTCCACATAACAGGCTTTGCCATTATCCTGAACTCCGAACCTACGAAAGCTTGTGCTCTGTCTCCCTTCTGATGTCCGTGTCTATAAAACACACAACATGCCTCCAGGTGCAGGCATCGAGTAGGTCGTGGGTGCCGTCATGTAGCTGCTATACAGTGGCGGGTTCATGTGCGGCATGGGTGGGTAAGCCAAGATAGGCAGTGGCAGTGTGCTTGCCAATGGAACGGCCTTCGCAGACGTGCCGGGCACAGCACTCGGGGAAGCACTCGGGGCGGCCAAGCCAGAAGCCGAGCTCGGCGCAGCGGTCGGCAAGAGCGGAACGGTGCAACGAATGGCAGGAGGCCCAGTGGGTAGAACGGCAGGTGGCGAGCTCAAAGAAGCGGCAGGCGGCACCTGGGGTGTGGCTGGGTTCGGCGGCAAACAGCCCGGCAAAGCAGGTGGTAGAGGACACAAAGTGGCGAAACTGGCTTTCGGCGGGGCTGGGTTAGGCGGCAAAGAGCTCGGCAGAGCAGCTGGCACAGGAGTGGCTGGCACCAAACTCAAACTCGGTGCAGGACGGGTTGCCGCAGGGGCTGGTGGCCCTGTTGCTGGTGCAGCAGGGGGCAGGTTGCCAGGCAGAGCGGACAGCGTTGTGCTCGGTGGTGGCAAGCTGGAGGGCACAGGAGCCAGTGGGGCCACTGGGGCTTGGCTGGGAAGTGGCGGAGCGGAACCCGGAAGTGACGGAGGCTCGCGCTCTGGCACACTAGGGGCCTCTGCGACGACTTGACTCGGTGTCAAAGTTCGAGGTAGTCGTCCCTGCGTCGCCTCTTGGATGTACCCCCGATTGCAATCGGGACAGGTGGCACGTTCCTTATTGCAATAGCAGACCATCTTCACCGAAGCCGTGGGTTCACCTGCGTTCACTTTAAAGATCGGTAGATGCTGCAATTAAATTGCAGTTCCTGTCGTACTATATCATGCAACAAACTAACCTAATTCAACTTAAGGTAAACTTCTCAATGATTCTGATTCGTTTCAGGTACTGCCAGCCACAGCCGACTGCACGTCCCTGACACCGGCGGCAAAACTTGTCGTGCCGGGTGGAAGCGTGGCAGCAGGGGTCCCTGTGCCTGTGGCGGGTGGGTTGCTGCTGGCACTTTCGGCACTCCTTTCCGACATAGACAAGGTAGGCAATACCTCGCGAGCCTCGTCCTTGGACATGTGGCTTCCGGGCTTGTAGCTCCAGGCTTCAGAAGTAAGGTTTCTGACGTCAAACGAATCTACTACAGACATTACATTGGGGCAAAAGGGGTCCTGCTATGCCCTCTTGTCAATAATTAGATCTCAATTCAATCCTGGCCTTGGTCTGGAAAGGAGAGATAGCCCACATCCTGGAGTGGTCCTTGTCATCGAGAAACGGCACCCCCGTGCTAACCTGGGCAGTAGCAGTTGCGTCCCAGCTGTTAGGGTTTAGGGTTTAGGGTTTAAAAGGTTCAGTCATGCAATGATACAGAGCGAGCCTTAAGTTAATGAAGGGCTGAGTGACCTCCCAGCTGCCACTCTTAGGGTCTGGGAGTCTGCGGAACTGGTCGCCGCAGAGGACCATCCAGCCACGGCTGCCTGCCAGGAGTGTGGGTCTGTGGGTGTAGCGCGGATGAGCGGGTGATGAGCGCTAGCTTTCGGAGTTGATTGTTCATCTCTTAAAGATTAGCTTTCAGCAGGTACGTATGAGTAAGCAGTTATTGAATGCATGTGTACTCGGCTGGGCGTCGTAGATGTACGTATGTATCATGCATGTATGCATGTATGCATATATGCATGTATGCATGTCTGTACGTATGTCTTATGTCAGCTAGTGTGAGTTCATGGGTAGATTATATACTACATGTATAATATGTATATGCCCGGAATTCATGACTGGTGCTACGTTGTGCTGTCGCATTATCCAACTCGTTGTGATGTGCAGTGGTGGTGGTATATTGGTGAATCAGTTCGTCTTGGTTTGTTTTACTGCACGTCATTTGCTAATTCAATCAACTCTACACAAGATCTTAACACTAGCCCCCTTAAAAACCAAGCTCCCAGATCCTGACCCTCCTTTCTCCACATCCTCGAAATCCCTAAACTCTAAACTAAACCCTATAAACCATAAAACCCTAAATCCCTAAACTCTCAACTCTAACCTTTTTGGGGCCCCCAGCTAAAGGCACCGTTTGGATATTTCCGTNCCCCCCCCCCCCCCCGTCCCCGAAACCCGAGACCCTAGCTAACGCTACGCAGAATTTCCTGGCCTTTCTGCACCTCAAAGCTCTTGGACTTTGAAAACTCGATCTCCACTCGCCGCACTAGTTCCAGCAGGGTGCAGTCCATCATCGGCTGGCCCAGCCGAAGGTATTCATTCTTCAGGCGCTGGGTCTGAGTGCGCTTGTCGATCCTTACCAAAAAGATAAGACAATTTTCGATTCCTGGTTACGAAGCCTAAGGACGCCCTGAACTGCATATCCCATACAGCACCCAGAAGCCAGTGTTACCAAGAATCGAATCGGTGCTGTCTGAAGGGAGTTTTCTGAACATTCCGTAGAACGCCAAGCGGATTGTCTTGGACCCCAGCTTGTTTGTAAAGCTCCTGTTACACTTGATGGCTTCCGTGGCTTCCATGTACTCCCGCAACGTCGAGTCCTGATATTAAAGCAGGATGCAAGTGCTTGGGGGATCTCGGCATAAAAAGGGCTTGGGGAAGCAAAGCTACTCACCGCTATTGATGGTGTCGAGCCAGGCTATTTCTTATCAGGCAAGGAACCGCAACCAACTTCCACATTCCTGGTTGTAGCTGGGCCCCTGCAATCGAAGGACTTGTCTCCGTGGGGACCGGTGCTGAGGCTGCTGCCTTTGCTGCACCGAGGGCTCGGTGTCGAAGTTTGCACTGGCCGCACGCTTGGTTCTTGGAGGCGGGTCGGATCTGAGAGATGGAGGGCGAGGAGTGTCGTCCATCGCGATCTCAGGATCAAGCCGTGATCCGTCGGGCCAGAAATCTGTCAATCCAGACGCCATGTTGGGTTTCCGTGCGATCTAGAATATCGGGACCTCTAGGTCAGTCTATCCTGTACAGGACCCTGGAAAAGCTGCAAACTTCAATTGTTATCAATCAACGGCATCGTTGTTCGCGGATCATCATCTGCCGTGCTTATTTCAAACGCGTTGTGGCAACAATACCCAAGACTTGTTTTGCTTGCGTCTGCTGTATGGGTCGGTCCTCATCTGCAGGGCAGTCCTGCGGTCTAACCACAGAACTAAGATCAAGTAGAAGCCTAGCAGCTAGCAAAGGCCCCAAGATTCAAAGTCTGCAGGCCCAAAGCAAGAGAGGGCAATGAGTTGCATAATCCCGGCTGTAGTGAAATGCATGCAATTGATGTCCGCGGCACGCTTGACATCGGTAGCGAACACGGTAGGCGTGCCCATAGCCTCAGCAGTTTCGGCTGTCACGGGAAAACCCATCGCAACCAGCTTCTCACGTGAGGTGAGCCAACGACGGTACCGTGGCAGCCAGTATTTCGAGCTGCCGGATCCAAGTCGGAACGTGGGCAAGGCACCGCTGACCGCACTCCAGCTTGTTGTCCAGAGGGCGTTGTCCCCCAAATGATAGACCAGGTTGCCATCCGTTTCTGGTTCCCTCTTGAACTGCTCTCTGTATTTGCAATCCAAGGTATTCCGACTTTCAAGCTCCCTGGCTGTCAAGTAGTACGAGTAGTCCTGAACCTCAGGCCTATGTTGTATCTGGCGCACGCGGCCAGTTTCTTGTGCCTCCAGGAGAATGTCCTGTTCGGTGGCCACCAGGTAGTCAGCTATAGTCGTGCTCGCATACTCAGCCATTCTGTTCTTGATTGCATCATGCAGCTCGAAAGGGTCGTGCAAGCACACGCACTTGGTTTTGTGAGCCGCTATGATATAAGTGCGTGCTCGGGATGTACCAGCGAAGCCTAGCTCCCCGGGCTCTGTGAAGATCTGGTACAACTCATAGTCAGGGTGCGTCTGCAGCAGCATTTGCAAGTCCAGTCCCTGAGCTTGTGCTGGTTTGGGGGGGGGGGGGTTGAGCTGAGCGGGTCTACACCACTATATAAGTCACCTATGTTTCTTACTAAACTTACTCTGTTACGGACATGGTGCTTGCACGTTTTCTATGAGTAGAAGCGGTGTTCGTAGAGCGCCATGCAAGCGCCCGTGGGCAAGGAAGACGCTGTTGGTGGGCCCCTCCATACGACGTTTCTTTCCGGCTGCTGAGAAGTCCGGACAAGGAAGGCCGCTGACATCGAAGTGGGATTTTGGAACGGCGCAGGAGTTCACTATCTTTGCTCCGATCGGGTTTCCATGCGTTCTGCAGAAGCAGGAGGTATTCATTCTGCAGTTGTAGAGGAGTGTTTTCTTCTCTACAAAGTTCCCCTGATCCTGGAATTCAGGATAGAGGTCCAAGATATTGCCGTATAAACACGGCTCTTCAAGGCGACCTAAGACTTTGCTGCACCACAGCATGTTGTCTCGAAGAAGCTGGTGGCACTTGGGCTCCTTTTCCTCAGTCAATCATGTCATGCACCCAGCCAGCCACAGACCGACCCTAGACCCTAGTTAGCTGTTTTGATCCACGCATTCACATCCACCGACATAATCAATCGCACGCACAGTCTCCCACATGGCCACAGTAGAGACTGCCATGCGGACTGTGCTGCTATAGGCATTTACGATGCTCTCCAAGACGGCCCTCGACATCTCGGCTGTGCCGGCACCGGTGCAGCAGCTGCTAGCCCAGGAAGCTTGTGCCAGCCATGACTCCTGCAGCTGCAATAGTAGAGCGGGTATGTGCACGACATTGATCAACGCAACCCGTAGACAGACAGCAAAACTCTTGAGGCCTAGGTGCAGGAAGAACGTTGTCCGGCACCACCAGCTGGGTGGTATACCAAGCTTGTTTGATGCCACCAAATGCACACTGAAGTGTGCTCCAGTCGTAGTCCTGCCAAACCCGAACCGAACCGAGATGTGCTGAGTAGTGCGGGGACCTCATTGAGTGATGGGCGCAGTGCCACAAATTTACTGAGTTGTTGCTGGGAACCTCATTATCATAATGGCTGGAATACCACTAAGGCTGCCAAGGCTGTTTCGCACGGCTGTCCGACCCGTGCGCCGACGACTGTGTCGGTGTCGGGGTCTCCAACGACGCAGACTCGCTATCAGCGATGGATATGATCGACATGATCGCACGCAGGTTATCTCGCTTGGGCCTAATGTCCCGAGTTGAGATTGAAGCTGTCGTTTGGTTTCTCATGTCTCACAAGTCACAGCTAAGCTACCTATTGAACGACAACTACAAAACATCGAACCTGTTATATGTACGACTATGTATATATATATATATATATATTTACTTATTTATTTATTTATTTACTAGGATTACTATATTAATATAGCATACGAGATGTAATAACTGTAGTATGATAAGTCGAACTGCTACTTAGACTGCTAAATAGAGCCGGATCGGAATGATCGAGGATGCGCTTGCAGCAGCTGGCTGAGACAGTGACAAAAAGAGTCCAGCATGGTGCAACGGGCAGGTGCAGCTGCGAGCACAGGTGCATGCCCAGTTGCAAGGGGCGGTGCGTGAGCTGATACATTCCTCGAGGGACCTGAGTTTCAAACTACAGTTGCAATTCGATCATGGAATTCCACGATTTCGAAGTACATGGTCAGCAAAAATGCACATACACTACTTGCCGCTGTGCCGCTGAAGAATTTGTATGCCTCCAATGGCTTGCCTGCAACACTGCTGCCATCGAAGGCCGCCTAAAGGTCCATGCGCCAGCAACACAAGCAGCTTCAAGCAACCGTGCCGACAGAAGCAACGATAACAATCACGACACCACTGAGTTGCTAGAAATCAGACACGGAACATGAAGGTGCGGCTCGTCCCCGAAGATTCGCTTGGCCTTGTGGAGGTAGGTCACCTGGAATGTTTTGTCGTGGAAAGATCGCCCTCTCATGCACCTGGTCAATACCAGCTCTCCATGATGCCGCCAAGTTGCCATTTCCCAGAAAGCCACGTCGCAGACACTCACAGCCAACCGAAAGTGCTGGATGGCACCACTCAAAGTGAATTTCCTGCCGCCAAGAGTCTCTCAAGGCACAGGTATTAGTAATTGAATGCAGGAGTTGCCGCATCTGGATGCGAGTCGAGGTGCTTTCTTTGCCGCACCATCTGCGCGATTTCGAAACGACGGGTCATAGATACGACCCTTCTGACATTGACCTTCTGGGTTAGGTCTGGTGCTTCTGTTGTCATTTCTTCTGCAGCATCGTCCTTATATTCTCAAGTCGGAATCGCTGCAGATTAAATCCGACAGTGCAATGCAATGGGACTACCTAACGACTCCACGCGCAATCCAAGGATCCACAAACTTGGCCACCTGGGACAGCAAGGAGAGGCAATGGCCCCGCAGTGGAAGAAAGCGCTTGCCCTTGTGGGACCTGCTTGGCTGGAAAAGCCAATATCATTCACCGAATTCACCGAAACACGAAATGCTACATAATTTATATCCCTGTGCTTCCATTGAGTCCGGGCACGGGTCCAAGCCGAAAGCCAGCACAGACGCCAATGACGATTGTCCCACGGGTGATTTCACCCATGTCGTGGCAACATCCTCAGTGACAATACTTGCTGCATTGCTACAGTAGCTGGACCCGGAATCAAAGCATAAGTCGAAAGAACATTTCAGATATGGATCGTCCATCTCCGTGTCCCACTTTCTCTCCACATGCTGCCATGTCTGAGGAGCAACCAACAGACGGAGTGGAAATGCTCCTGATTCCGGCAACAACATCTCCACAGGCATCGTACCTAGCACAGGCCACGCCAAGCATTGCTAGGGCTGCCAGCTGCTAGTCATGCTACACTCCTCTCTTACACAGTTATTGGGCATCATCGCCTGGCGGCGGTATATCAGTCATACAAAAGAACTTGATGCGGAAGTGGCCCGTTCGGCAGCATGCGTCCAGCAACAGCTCAAGACATCGATGGCTATGCTGTCGATTCCCCGGATCTCGTCGTTTGCCCCCTATTCCCCAAGCCAGGCCAGCAATGAGGACTGTTGTGGGAAGCACTTTCTCGCCCAACAATCTGCCCTCAGCCAACAATGGATTGGACAGCAGCCTGACCAGCATCCTGACACGACAGCGCCTACTAAATTCCAGCTCAGTTTGGGTCGAGTTGCGGGATCTGACTTATCCTGCTTTCCCGCGGTTGAATCTCGGGGTGATTTCAACAGCCGAGGCTGCGTGCCCGGCCAAATCTCTGTGTGCATTTCCAGAATCGTTGCACCCCATCGGTTCCACATCTTGCCTTAGCTGCTTAATGGGCCAGCAACATAGTAACGCATACCAAGCGAGACTGAAACGACATCTGCTCCAAGGAACGCAACTTCTCGTCTGTGAGGTCCCCAGCAGAAGCATGCAGGAGTTTCATTATTTTCACAGCACTCCATTGATTTTGTAAGTCTGGGTCCAGGCTCGGGTACAGCTTGAGTACGAAGTCCAAGGCCCGGAGCTCCCCTTATTCGGAATCGGGGGCAATCTGTGACGTGCTAATGTAATGTTTCAATGAGCAGAGATCAACTCGATGCACTCCAAACTGATTGCAGCTAGGCGACTCATTGGCGCGAACACTTTCTCCGGCGGCTTCGCGCCGTCATCATCATCGCCCTCATTTTCATCGCATCCCATTTCATCATAACCTTCCTGGAAAATCCCCCCAATTCCTCCGGCTGCTTCCGGACCTGTTGCTGATGCTGCCGCCACAACAGCATCACTGCCGCGGGGACGCTTGGCCGATTCGGCCCCTTCAGACGGTTCCATGGCCTGTACACTCCTAGGACTCCGTTGGCTTGCACACTCCTAGGGTTCCCTTCACCTGTCGTTTCCAGCAGCCCCAAAATTATATTCAATTACGGCTTTAGACGGAAATTATACATTAAGTATCCAAAAGCGACACCTGGTGAGTTATCCGAATCTTTCCATTCCGAAGCCGACATACTGCAAATACAAGTGCTTCGGAAGACGCAACCGACAGAGTGTGCACGTGTTGACAAGGTAAATGGCATGGTCACATCATGTTTCTCTCAATAGAAGCAGTAAAGCAACCAAAAGTCCTTATATGCAGGGGGGTACCATGCAAAGGGGGTCCACAAGGATGCTTCGATGGGAAGCTGCGAAGTTGATTCGGGAAGAGGAGGCCAAGCTTCGGGCCGAGGCTAAGGTGCTGGGAGTCCAGAAGCCTCTTGCATCTTCAGATCGGGCGGCCATGCGGGTTGCTCTCGA
>BGNK01007115.1:6062-16854 GCA_003297005.1 Symbiodinium sp. clade A Y106
CCCTCCAGCTGCTTCACAGACTCTTGAATGCCGCCAATCGATGCTGCAAGCTCCTGCAGCTGCGCATGACCTGCTGTGCTTGCACCTTCCACGTGCTCGACGCGACGGTTGATGTCAATCAGCCTGTTGGCTTCCATCGACTCCATCTTGTCGATCTGCTTCCTCAGGGCCTCAACTGTCTCCGGCAGCGTCGCATCTAGTGGCGCCACGACGCCCTCCAGCTGCTTCACAGACTCTTGAATGCCGCCTATCGATGCTGCAAGCTCCTGCAGCTGCACACGACCTGCTGCGCTTGCACCTTCCACGTGTTCGACGCGGCCGTTGATGTCATTCAGCCTGTTGGATTCCATCTCGCTCTGCAAACTTCCGAGCTGCGATTTGATGGCTTGCACTTCATCCGTGTTTTGACGAATGCTTTGGAATGCTGCTCGGCAGTCTTCGCTGAACTCGGTCGTCAGGTGCTGCTGTAGGGACTCTTTCATTTTGCCCAAGGCGGCTTCAAGCTGCAGCTCCAATTGGGATTCCGAGTGGGCCGCAGCAGCCTCTGTTCTTTCCACTTGATCTCGCAAGGCTTGCAGTTCGCTTCCAAGTCCGACCATCATCTCGTCTGCTGTAGTTCTCAACCCTTGCATGCCTTCCTTGGTACCTTCGAGTGAACTTGACAGCTCTTGCAGTTGAGCTTGGCAAGCAGCGGTAGCTGCTTCCAAACGGTCAACACGAGTGATGGCTGATCGCACTTTGGCGGGCTGAAGCTGAGACTCAAAGTGATCCACCCGTGTCTTAAGACGCAGCATCGATGTTCGAATGTCCACCATGTCCACAGCAGGATCGGCGGTGGCCGTTCTCAAGTCCTCTATCTTGTTCCTGAGGCCATCCATTGCAGCTACGAGCTCTTGCACCCGCGCCAAACTTGAGGAAGCTGCCGTTTCTATGCTGTCGATCCGCCCCTTTGAGCTGCAAACCTCGGCCTGCAAATGCTGGAATTCCAGGATTGGTATTGCTTTCGGAAAGCCTTCCACGGAAGCTTCGAGCTGCTCCACGCGGGCCTGGACCTGCTCCAGTCGAGCGAGTGCCTCCTCTGAAGCTGATGCCTTCAGGGCCAGGGCTGCCTCAAGTTTTGAAGCCTCGACGTCCGCAACTGCCTCCAGCTCTTCCCGTCGGCTTGATGCTTTGGCCGCTTCCGCCATCTCCACCCGGTCAGGCACGACAGGGGCGCTGCTTGCATCGACCTGACACCAAGAACTGCTTTGACAATGCCTGGCCAACCACTTCCTACAGCTGCCAGGGTCTGGCTGCCTGATCTGCACGAATCTCTGAATTGTGGCAGGGGTCATTTCCGCGTGTGCAAGTTTTCTTCTGGCACCTGCACGCCCGCTGGCATGGTGTCGCGTCATTGTTTCGTTATCCCAGAGGGTTAAAGTTGGTGAGGACGCCTGGTACGTGACCGGCGTTTGATGGCATACAGTAACTGAAACAGTCAATGTGCTTAAACCCGAGCAAAACACGCATTTAGGATAAAAAGCAGTGCTGGCAAAGGCGCAGAATCCCTGTGACAGGTCCATCGTTTTCGGGAATATGGTGCTGGCGGTGCAGTAAAGACTGCTTTTTCGAGCACTGCATTGCGCAAACTTTGTTAGCAGCACTTGTTGGCAGCTTTGCAGAGCGATGCAAGACTTGCATACAAAGTCGAGAAGTAGAATTTGAGACAACAAAACATGACCCGACTCACGAATGTACTGTAAAGACCGAGTGAGATAGAGTTAGAGAACTTGGAGATATTGTTCGGGGTGTGCACGTGACAGTGTCGTCATCATCAAAGCCCAACCCCCCAACCCCAAATGGTGGAGGACGTAGAGGACGCACACCCGGCATCCTCACCTTAACGTTATATGAAATCCCTGATACAAACACGCCTGCATCCCCGGTCGGTCGACCAGTCGAGCGACTTCACACCTGACGAGTTCCACAAAGACATCTCTCCGCAGTCTCTTCTCACATCTGGGAAAGTTTGGCTCGGGGCTCTGCCTCAGGGTGTCCTGAACCTCCTGTAGCGCCGCGATCTGATCCTTCACGATTGCGGTTTCTGCTCCTCGGCGGAGGGGAGCGCCAACATCCAATGCACAGTCACACAGTGGCTACTTAGATACTTACAGTGCAGCTGCAATGCAAACATGAGTTCGCTCCCCCCAGAAGACAAGCAAACTGCGTGCTCATACCTCTCGGTGTCGAGCTTGCAATGTCGCATGCAGAAACAGTGTTCGTGGGCACATCCTTAATCCTGCAATGCCACAGCTTTCAATACAAGGAAGTACTTTAGCCAGCCGCTTGAAATCGCCGCTCCCAACAGCATGAAATTAGTCCATATGCACTCGCTTGACTGACCTTGCAACAGTCCAGTCACAATGCAATTGATGGTCCATTCTTTGAAACACGTAGATACAGGTGTCTATCCCTTCCTGCGACGTCGGGGCGAGGCAAATGTGAAGGGCATGGGCTCACTTCCTGGTACAGGCCTGTTCTTGAGCATAACCGGACACCTGCTTTGCTGGACATCGTGCCTACTTCACACTTCACACCATCTGGGAAGCTACTTCTTGTAAAGGCACCGAAGACGCGCGTAGCCGCGGCGGCAATGTCCTCGAGGTCGAGCCCCGCCGAGCCTGACTGCGCGCCAGCCTTGGGGCCACCTGACCGGGGCATGCTGGCCCGGGCTGTTGATAAGCTTGAGATCGTCCGCACAAGATGCTCGAGCTGCTGTTTGACCTGTGTAGTGTGTAGACTGTGTAGTGCAAGGACCGCAAGGATCGAGGGGAAGGGTGCGCTGCTGGGGCCCGGAGCCTGTGCTCCCTCGCAGTTCCGCCACCACGGCAGCACGGCAAGCTTCCGCATCCTGAGCACGGCAATGCGGTGGTTGGAATCGGCGACAGATTTCCTGCGAAGACAAAGGGATCGGTGAGGTGCAGCATGTGCGTGCAGCCCCAGTTGCCAAGCTCTGTGGGATTCGTTCGGCCTCAAAAAGAGTGAACAGTCTAAGCAGCGATTTTCAGACATCCGGCCTCACCTGGACGGGAGCTCCCACGGTTTGTCGGTTCTGCACGGTCTGCATCTCCGAGTCCATGGTTGTTTTCCACCTGAGCAGTTTACCACTGCAAAATTCCTAGGTGCGGTTTCGCACCCCAATGCCCGTGCTTTCCCTTTGGCCCGTTTGCCTCTGCAACCGTGCCTCTGTAGCATCTGTCCGACACGCCTGGAAGCCATTGTTTTCAGAAGACGGCAAAGGCCGCGTGAATTCACACAGCCCACCTGGGTTTCCAGCTGCTCCTGCAGGCCTTTGATGCTTGCGCCGAGTTCGGCCAAACGCCACTCCATCATGGGCCTCACAGCCACGCGATGCCACGCGCTTGTAGCTCGAAGGTCGTTGCTCTCTTGTGCACACGCATGTCTCCTTGCCAAGAAGCTGATTGGAGATGACCTGTGCCACCTTTTCCTCCTGGGGAAGCAGTGGGCTGTGGGTTCCCGTTTCGACCAAATAGCAAACGACGCTGCGATTTATTAAATTTAGTAATGAGACAGAAAGTGATGGCGCTGGCTGCTATCCATAGCGAGGCAAGTCACAAGGGAGGTCAGCACGACCTCCATTACGCGATCGCTCTGGCTTTGGATGCGCTGCAGCTGCCGTGACAAACGGTCATCCAGCTCCTCAGCTAGAACAAGAAACGAAAGACCATGCACGTGGAATATCCAAGAGCGAAGCGGAGCTGGCCCTCAAGCAAAGCCCAAGGCTCCGCAAGCTCCTTTCGGACAATGCTCAGCCAGGTCGTCCCGGACCAAACCCTTGGTGCACTTAGCTCACCGACAGCGCGGTGCTGGATGTGGACAAGAACCACGAGAAGACATTCAGCAGAAGTCCACAGTATGGTAACATCCCCAGCGGCTCTGGGGGCGCATCGTCCGACAGCAAACATCGTGACAGCGCCAGCATTTCTGCAGATTCGTCTGCTTGGCGGTGCATTTGCACCTGCAGGGGGCCACCTAACGGGCTCGTGGCACGTTCTCCTCGTCCCACTGACCTGGAGGTCCAGTTTGTCCCTTTCGGGCAAACGGGCAATGATGTCCGAGGCCACGAAAAGGCCTTTCCACGAGAATGCAGCAGACCTATCAAGTTTCATCTGCTGGCCTGTCATGACTTCATAAACTTCTGCAAAGAAGCCGATTCTGGAGCACAACCAAATTCAGTTGTACATTTCCGGTCCCCGGTCGCCTGTAGGAGAACCCGGCGATGTCTTCGCCGATCGGCTCCGCAGCGATCCTCCGCAGTCTGAAGTGGCGCTTGCAACACGAGAGATCGCACGTCTCCATGACAACCTCGCCTGGTCGCTTGGGCGTCTGGCTTGCGTGGTCTGAGATGCAATTCAATGCACCCCGCTCACTCTGGGAACGACAGAGAACACTAAGCACAGCCATGTCCTGGCGCTAAACCTTGACAACCAGGCCTTGCTCGACAGGTTCCTGTGCACTTCCCATCAGCTTTGATGTTCTTGTGCTAGTGTTCTGTCTCACTGTCTCGTCTGGCTGGGGCGAGGTTTCGGGCAATCAGTCGAGTTGCTTCAGCTGTCACTGGGTGTAGGGTGGGGCAGGGGTGGTTGGTGGCCTCTTGCCAAGAGCTTTGTAGGGACTTAAAGGTTAGCTAACGAGCTTGTGGGCGATGTTTTGCGCTCGCTGACTTCGAGGGAAGCTTGAGCCGGCAGCAATAGGAAGGAACCCCGAAACACACAACCTGAACTTCCAAGACAAGTGTCTGCTTCTCTCAGCTGCAGCGAGGGCTGACTTGGATCAGGCCGCTTCGTAACATACAAAGCAAAATTTGCTGGCACTGGCAGGCCAGTTTGTCTCTGATGCGTCAATGTCGGCAAGGTCACTTGTCGCGCCGATAGACCATGTCATGTCCGTTGTCTGCATAGCGGCTGTCTCACAACAGCTTTGCATCATTCACGGACCTTTTCTGACATGGCCTTAGGCCGTGCGAGCCAAGCATTCTCTGAACAGGGCCTACTGGGCGACAGTGGTGTGCGATACCGGCAACAGATTGCCGAAATATCTCGCGGCTCGCGCGTTCTCCCTTATTGGATCGCGCATCCTCCTTTTGCAGTCTCTTTTCCATCCTTGGCTACCGACAGAAGGCCGCACACGGTGAACTTTGAAGCAGAATGTCCCCTGCTAGCTGCTAGTTGCATGCTCACCCAGGTCCGTTCCACTCGCGGTGACCGTAGCAACTTGTCGATTGACTGAGCAATCTCCAGCGGCCATGGCACCCTGAAGTCACCCGTCGACGTGGGTGCTGCGTCTCCGAGGACCTTCAGCAACTTGAGCAGGGTGAGCTCATGCGCAGTCGAGATCAATCTCAAGCACCACAAGGCCCCCCCCAAAAAAAACCTCAACTTCTTTGGCAATCTCGGCTTTCACCGCATCTTGACGAGCCTTCAAGCGACTTTCCATGCGTGAGACCCGTGAGACTGTTTCTCGATGGTAGCTGGTCCTTGTCCTGTCTCGGTGCAGCGCCTGGGGAGCTGCTTCAAAGAAGCCTTGACTTTGCGTCTTCTTGGAATGGACCAACCTTCCATTCACCTTTGCGATCAGCGCTTCGACACGACTCCGACATAATCTGTATCGGTTCAAAGCGCAGCATTACTTGCCAATGCTGCATGCATACAAGTTGCAGTGATTTCGAAATTGCCAGTGGTTCCTGGATCGCGGGCCTGCACGACCTTGACACCTTGGACAGTCAGCCGTCTTCAAGCCTAGGTACGTCGTATACTTCGAATACCGAATCCACCAGTTGCTACAGTGGGGCCTTTTGGGAACCAGCTCAGGATCAGCTCTTCAGTTGCCTGCCGCGTGACTCAAGGCGAACCGCGAATGTGCACATTCGGTCACTGCCTTGGCATGCTTGCCATATCCTCAGCCTCCGCACCATTGAATCTTCACTTCCTGAGCGAGATCCACAAGACCCTAAGTGACGAGCAAAAGCAAAAGGTGCCCTGACAGCATGGTACAGTATTACCCATTTCACAGTTGAAGCTCCGTGGCAACCATGGCGGCCATGGCGAACACCCGCTTTTTTGCTTGCCGGCCGACTCGTTGTACAAGAGATCGAGCCACGACTACAAAGCGGTCTGCTCATATGTCATATGAGTACGCGTGAAGAACGACGAAGACGAGGACACAAGCCGTTTTCGCCTGTCAGCAAGCGAATCGAGGCTACCTGGACGACCATGACGAGCACTTTGAGCGTCCTCTCGGCAACGCGTCAGCGTCGCCGGCGTCCCTGGTGTTGGGAAAAACTTAGCACCTTTCTGTCACCAGCTGCTGCCATTATGGAGCAGCTGCGGGTGCTAAGCTGTCTTGCGCTGGTGGCTACGATGCGGTCCATGCTTAAAAACTCGCAACAGCAACCATCCAATGGCGAACATTGAGAACCTTTTGTGAAAGGCACGACGTCCTGGTGAGTCACCAACACAGGAGCCGCTTTCAGCGCGCCGCAACCTCAACGGCCTTAAGCCTTGGGTATTGGCTGATGGGTCGCCTTTGCAAGTGGCTCTCACACTCGGTGAAGCTGAGTTTTGTCTGCTGCCCAAGATACAACGGAAGCGATTTACGTCAAGACACGGCATCACGCAGTTGCAATAGAGTTCATGTCAAGGGATCTGTACACCAGCAAGCAGCAGCTTGATTCAGCTACTTTACTGTAAAAGCATCGAGTGAGCTGTAGCACGGGTTGCCACGGCTTTTGTCTGTGCATCTGATTCTGTACAAGTTGTGGCTGTACGTCACTGTTCCATTAACCAGTTCGGAATTGCCATCTTGGCCCACCTCGATCTCGAGAGACCACGAGCCCATGCCACAGTCACATGCTTCACGACGCGTCCATGCTTCAAGATTGTAGCACTCTCCAACTCTCCAACCAAGAGGCCGGAATCCTCAGCACGTCGCACCAAACCTGGCTATCGGATACTCTTGACACTCATAGAGCAGCCCAGTCCGCCCCGCCTTGATTGCCTGAGTCGCCGTCACGCGCTCTCCTAGGCCCATGGCGGTGTAGGGTGTATTTTTTTCGGTTATGTTTTTTGTTTTTTGTGTTTTTTCAGTTTTCTTAGCAAAATAGGGAACACACTATTTTCTTACAAAATCTCTGTCCTTAGATTTTGCTTGGTTTTTCCTCGGGAAAGCACTATTTTCCTACGGATTCCGTGTCATTTCCTTGGGCTTTTTTTGGTTTTTCGTTGGGAAAACACTATTTTCCTACGGCTTCCGTGTCATTTCCTTAGGTTTTCAGAAGGAAAACATACGTTACCTTGGTTATTCCTCGGGAAAATCCGATTTTCCTGACCACACTATTTTCTTACAAAATCTCTGTGACTACCTTGGTTATTCCTCGGGAAGATCCGATTTTCCTGACAACACTATTTTCTTACAAAATCTCTGTCATTTCCTTAGGTTTTGCTTGGTTTTTCCTCGGGAAAACACTTTTTTCCTACGGATTCCGTGTCATTTCCTTAGGCTTTTTTGGTTTTTCGTAGGGAAAACACTATTGAAAACACTATTTTCCTATGGATTCCGTGTCATTTCCTTAGGCTTCTTTTGGTTTTTCGGAGGGAAAACACTATTTTCCTACGGTTTGCGTGTCATTTCCTTAGGTTTTCAGAAGGAAAACATACGTTACCTTGGTTATCTTCAAAAAAAATCCGATTTTCCTGACATTTTTCGCATTCTTAGGTCTTCACAAGGAAAACATACGTTACCTTGGTTATTCCTTGGGAAAATCCGATTTTCCTGACATTTTCGCATTTTGGACGGATTTCGTGTTGTTCTTGTTGTTGTTGTTGATGTTCTTGTTGCTGCTGGTGTAGCCGCCACGGATCACAGCAGGCTGCTTAGCTGTGCAAACAGGGCTCGGGGCACTCACGCTAGAGGCTCGCAACGGCTCCCCTTCTGCGAAGCTTAAGGGACTGTCCTCTTACAGANGTCCCAATTCCCGGGCCTCTGTCTAACGCCGCAACAGTCTGACACGAGGTAGGCGGTAGGGTTTTCACCTTTCCGCAGGGTGAAAGGAGTCGAGCTGTCTCAGCTCGGCGAAACTAGCGGACGGCGCAAATTACATGCACCAGAATTCATTTCAGAGCATTCGCAAGAAGGCTTTTCGCAAGGCTTGCAACAAGGTCCATCGAACGCAAGACAGCGTCTCTTATCNTTACATGCACCAGAATTCATTTCAGAGCATTCGCAAGAAGGCTTTTCGCAAGGCTTGCAACAAGGTCCATCGAACGCAAGACAGCGTCTCTTATCGAGGAGGCGAGCTGACACCGGAATTTCTTCGGCGCAGCGGCTTGGAACCCCCTCCTCTACCTCTTCTCTCAGGGGCCACTTTGTCCTCCTCTCCTACGCCCACACCTGCGACGTTCCGCTCCAGGCCCAGAGGAGGTCAGGCGAGCAAACATCTTCGAGTCCTATCCTGGAATGCAGGGCACTTGGGAGTACAGCANCGCTCCAGGCCCAGAGGAGGTCAGGCGAGCAAACATCTTCGAGTCCTATCCTGGAATGCAGGGCACTTGGGAGTACAGCAGTGGGCAGAGATACGTACATGGCTTCGCGAGGACTCTGGCTCTGTCTGCGATGTTCTGGTGCTTCAGGAAACGCACTGGCATGAAACAGCCGAATTTGATGTCGAGGGCTGGCATTGCATCAGCTCAGCCAAAAACGGCGCCGCCCGGGCGCCAAAGAAAAAATCGTCTCCTGGGCAACGCCCGGAGATGCAAGCTGCATCGCAACCAAGCCCTCAGCTGGACACGAGCCGAGCAGACGGAGTGATGGTACTCCTGTCCAAGAGAATACCTGCAAATCAGGTTCGCTGGCGGGAAATCCGTAAAGGCAGGNCCTCAGCTGGACACGAGCCGAGCAGACGGAGTGATGGTACTCCTGTCCAAGAGAATACCTGCAAATCAGGTTCGCTGGCGGGAAATCCGTAAAGGCAGGCTATTGCAGGTTATCTTTCCATGGATGGGCACTCGGGTGCACCTGGCAGCGGTTTATCAGCATGCTTGGTCTTCCAAGAAGACCAACCAGCAGAATAAGGAAGATCGGGCCAAGCTACTGGGCGAGATTTCCAGGGACTAAGCGAGGTAGGGCACGTCCTATACATTCCTCCTCGCAGGAGACTTTAATGCGCGTCTATCTCCTCATGAAGGACTTGTAGGCCCCTGCAGTACAGCTGCTGAAGCCACCAACTTGCAGGATGAATCTCTTCAGGCCCTGGTGACTTCACATGGCTTGATAGCCTTGAACACCTGGCCCTCTGGCCAGGGTCACACGTTTGTTCAGAACGCCTCGAGGTCGCAAATCGACTTCTTCTTCACCACGGCTGCCTCGGCCACAGGGAAAGCAAAACAGGCATCCCCTCAGAGTCATCTCCGTCTAGGACAGTGGAAGCGGGGAGGCCACCTCCCCCTGTTAGTTCAGCTGCGCCCGACTCGTCACTGGAACTTGCCTCAACAGCGCCAGTCTCCGCCTCAATTTATAACAAGGACGCTCTGGAGGCGGCGGTCCGAAACGATCTTCCGGTATCGCAACGCATGAAGGACTGGGTTCGGCAGCGCCTCTCCTCCGGCCCCCATGACCCTGATCAGGTGAACACAGTCCTCATGGAAGCAGCTGCCACCTACTTTCCTACTAGGTCCCGATCAGAGGGAAAGCCGGAGTCGGCACAGCATCGGGCAACTTTGCGCATGTGGCATAGAGTACAGCACATCCGCTCATTGCATGAGGAATCCGTCACCACCTTGGCTGACNGCACAAGCAGGCACTGAACCTCGCCCGCAAGGAGAGGCATCGAGCCTTTCAAGCTGAGGTAGATGAGGCCTGCGCACATCATGACTCTTACATCGCGCACAAAACGCTCAAAAAGCTTAGGCCTTGGACCCCACAGGTCAAAGCCCAGCTGCAGGGGCCAGATGGCAACCTGCTAGATGCACCAGCTGAGCTGCAACTCCTTCGCAACCACGTGGAGACGGTCTTTGCGAAGCACCCTCCCCTTGCGCACGATGTCTCCTCCCTTCCCGTCATCTCTCCGCAACTGCTGTCCAAACACATCGGATCGATTCGACCGCACAAGGCAGTGCCACAAGGCTCAGCCCCTGCAGCTGCTTGGAGACTCTGCTCGGATTTGGTTGGCGACGCATTGACAGCATCGCTGCAAGAATTGGGGCATCGCCCCGGACCAGCAGCAGAAATGCTAAGGTCCTCTCTGAAGGATGCTGATCTATGCTTCATCCCCAAACCAAATAAGCCGGCTACGAAACCATCGAACTTGCGACCGTTAGGAATCATTAGGCCTGACGGAAAGGGCCTGGCGGGAGCTTGTCGAGATCTCCTAGCACCTATCACGGAAAAATACCTTTGCGACCTGCCGCAGTTCGCCTATCAACCCAAGCGGGGCCTCTCTGACGCGCTGGGGCGCGTGGTACGACATGTTCGCTTGGTTCGCCAGTCCTGNCGCACGCAAGGCCAAGAAGGACAGGTGGTCTCCACCACAGGGATAAAGCAAGGCTGTAAGCTTGCTCCCACACTGTTCTCCATGCTGACTGGCACCATCTTCCGTGAATTAATTGCACTGGTGGGTACTCAGGCAGTTGCTGACTACCTGACTGGGTATGCTGACGATTTAACTGTTCATAGGGAAATACATTCGATGGAGGACCTAGGTAGGGCACATGCCCTGATCGAGCAGCTCCTTGCACTT
>BGNK01007117.1:0-19914 GCA_003297005.1 Symbiodinium sp. clade A Y106
CCAGGATTTCAATTAATTGAAATAATTGAAATAATTGAAATGGGCCCGATTTCAATTATTTCAATTATTTTGGGCCCCCAAACAATTGAAATAATTGAAATAATTGAAATGGGCCCGATCTCAATTATTTCGCCCCCCCAAACAATTGAAATAATTGAAATGGGCCCGATTTCAATTATTTCAATTAATTGAAATCGGGGGTTTCTGAGGGGAAGGCACAAACCCACCGATTTCAATTATTTCAATTATTTCGGGCCCCCAAATAATTGAAATAATTGAAATAATTGAAATCGGCCTTGCTGATTTCAATTATTTCAATTATTTAAATTATCTTTNTGAAATAATTGAAATAATTGAAATCGGCCTTGCTGATTTCAATTATTTCAATTATTTAAATTATCTTTCCTTTAGAGTAGAAGAAATAGGGCGTCAAATAGACCCTAGAGGGATCTCTCATATATATATATATATATATATTGTATGGTATATGACAAACAGTATGTACTCTTTGTATATAAAATAATGTTTATACAATATACAAAACAATATACAGCATATAACATTTAGCTTCAATATATAATACATTAACGATATTAGATATAAGATGTAATATATAACATATAAGGAATAAGGTACAATATGTGAGATGTATTAACAGCATATAATATAACATATATAAACATGTAATAGAAAACATTTAAGAATATAACACAATATATAATACTATATTTAAACAATATTGTATCACATAATAGAGGAATATAACAATACTTAATGCAGTATAACATATATTATATGTATGCAGTGTATATTATGTATATATACACACACATATTCAGTTCATTAGTATGAACAAAAGGGCATCCCTATGAAAGATGGAAGAAACTTAACTCAATTTGACTTCGCTAAACAGCCCACAGAGCACACACGAGCAATTCAGAAAGCTGAGGCGAGATCATGTGCATACTTCGGAATGGCAAAAATGTCAACCGGATTCGCATCGCCCTTGTCGGCCCCACCACACATAAACACGAGGCAGGTTTCATGAAGTCACTCAAGCAAAACCACAGTGACTGCATCAACAGCCATGCAAACTTGCTCCTCGTTCTCGTCTTGCTCGAGTCGCCACACGGCGACTTGACTGCTGGCACCAGCTACGACGAAACCATTGATGAAGGGCCTGTCAAACAACCAGCAGATTCCTTGCAGAGTCTGCAAAGCCTCATACAGACGACATTGGCACGCCTGATGCCAAAGACTTGCTGATCGCTCACAGTGTGCCCAAAAGGTGCGGCAATTCGGCACACAAAGTATGGCACCTGTGCCAACACAGAGCAAAAGAGCGATTCCACGTGATGTGACGCTGACTGCATCCACCGGCACCGGGTCCATATCCAGATGCTGAGCACGGTTCTCCGCATCCTGGCACATCTTTCTGCAATTGCGCGAGCGTGTTGTGTCAGCAGTCATCGCACGGCCGCATCTTCTCAGAGCAAGTCCTCTATTCCCAGGCCACTTCCCACAATGAAGATGGCTCCCTGGTCTAGTTGGGCACTGTGGCTGCACGCATTGTTGACTCAAGTCCGCCTCCTCTGAAGCCAGTGCCAATCGCCCATTCCTCAGATGTTCAGGTTTTGTCTGTTGGATCTCTTCGGCAACTTTCTGCTCCAAGGATGCGCCGATGCAAGCAAGTCCAACGTCCCGAAATTCTGAAGCCGGCCTAGCTCTACAGAGTACACCCAAAACTGGTCTTGACTTCCGAGGCACGCCGGCGCCAACCAGGCGTGATCCGTGAAGACGACGGCGAACTCCTCAAGCTCCTTGAGATACTCAAAGCGACTCGACGGCTCGGAGAAGAATTGCAGAAAGGAGTGCGTCGAGGGGGCAGGAGTCTGAACGCATCCCTCTCAGCTGCTGCCACAACCAATCTCGCTCAAATTTGAGGGTGTTGGTAAAGATGCAGTACAGCTGCAGCGCATCCTCAAGTCGCACATGCCGCATCCCACACTGTGAACGCGTTTCTTCCGCAAGAAAAATTCCGACAATCCTTCTTGGGCCACCTCCACTCCAACCGGAGATGTAAACGAAACACTCACTGCGCTTGCTTGTTGATCTTTGAGTGCGTACACATTGCAGACTCGAGTTTGACAGGTTTCTACCTGTCAATATGATCAGAACCCATGCAGGGGTCGCTCTCGCAAAAGTTTTGCAAACCGTTGCTCCCTTGCCGACGCGGAGACGTAGTTCAAGCCTAAGGGATTGCCAGCGTCCCGCTGGGCTTAAGCGGATTCGAGAGAATAGTACGATGCCGGCTCCAGCTCTGGAATTCTGGAATTTGTGCTGAAGGCTGACAGTGTTCAAGGACGGGAAGAGGCACAATTTCGCAGCCGTGAGCATCAAAGTGGCGTCACTTTTTTTTTTCTCACGATCACTATCAACCACCATAGCTGACAAGAAAACAAATCAAAACTGCCACGTGTCAGGGATCAGCAAGCAGCAAATCTGCACCCGCCTAATCACAGCCAAGTCCAGCAATCACGAGTACTGGGGGGCATGGAGAAAGTGTGCGATTGGATCTCCTCAAGCTGTTGGAGCTTGAACATCTCCTTAGTGCCATCAACCACCCAAAAAAATAGTGGTAGACTCTTTGCAAGAGGCCAGCAAACTGTGGCAGACCTGCTCGCCGGGACCAGGCTCAGCAGACTGGGTTGGGGGGTCAATGTGGAGGCGAATCGATGTTGCCACTGTCAGTCGTTTCCCTCTGCGTGGCCTTGCTTTCACTCGATGCTGCCTGGGCTCTTTGGATTCAAGCTGCTCCTTCTCGCCATCCTCTGCTACCGGAAGGTCCCTGCGTAGAGAGTTGCGGCAGCCGAACAGAATGCTGCCCCATGGAGGAAGCTCGAAGCTCGCCGCTGGCCTCATAAGGAAGATGTCGAAGGAGTTCAGGCTGGAGCCGGACATCATGTCCGAATCCAGTGGGTTGAAATCGATCCTGAGCTGAGGCTCACAGCCCAATGAGCCGCTGCAGGCTGCAGAGGTTCGAGCATCGTTCCAGGCATGAACTTGGCTCAATCTTTCGTCAAGCAGCCTCGACAGTTCCTCCTGCAATACGAAACGGCTGATGATCTCGTTGAGCCTCCAGTCTAACACGATGATTTGGGCACGGTAGCCCATGGAAGCCACCGCCAGCCTGCAAACACTTTCCAAAGGCGTCTGCAGCGATTCCTATGCCATGCTCGCAACCGCTTGCATTACTTGTGTTCGTGTTGCATTCGCTGGCTCGCCAAACATCTGCTCTGGGGTCAGGGTGCTTCGAACCGTCTTTCGAGGTTGCATGTCGAAAGAGGGCTCGGAGCTCTTCACGATGGACGACTCCACTAGCAGAGCCGGAAGCCTTATCAAATCAGAGGGCCACGAATTGAACATCAAAAGCTTATGGCGCACGTGTCCGAGGGCGCGATTCGGTCTCGTCCCACCATATCCGAACCGGGAAACTGCTCAATGACTCAAGCTCTCGGATTGCCCGACAGCTGCGAGCAGAAAGGGAGAGAGGGACAGAGAGAGAGGCAGAGAGAGAGAGAGGGAGGGAGAGAGAGACAAAGAGAGAGAGAGAGGGAGAGAGAGACAGAGAGAGAGAGAGAAAAAAAAAAACAAGCCGACAGATCGGACGCAAGCGAAGCCAAGCAAAACGTGCACGTCCAAACAACAGTTTGAGACGACCAAACCGATCTCGTGAACACTTGGCCCGGCCTGGAGGCTTCATCCTCGGGAACTCCGCTTGCCCTGCTGGCAGAAGAGAATGCCACGGCGGTGATCCGCCCTACAGGGCCATCCCGGCCATTCAGCTCCTGCCGAACGCAAAGCAACCCATGCTCCTGCGGCTGCGACGAAGCAAAACAGGTTGCCGTGAGGTCCTGCAAGGTCTGCACAGGCCGGTTGCTGGCCACCGGTCCCAGCTCATAAATCGAAACCTGAGACCGGCTTGGTCTGCAAACCTGGCAGACTGCCAGAAATGAGCGGCTGCACGAGGCGGCACAGGCCGTGATCGCCTGAAGTGCAGCTGCGAATTGGCTCTGAACTCGGCATTGTCCCTCTGCCCAAGGCCCCGGCATCTACGTCACAGCTCTCCGCCGCAAAGCTGACCTGCCGCACAATATCAGGCTACCGAAACCCACCGAGGAGTCATCAGCCTCCTCGCCGAGGAGGTGCCGGAAAGCCAGCTGTCGCCCTACCGCTTGCGCCAGGTACTGCCCAGCGATGTCACCTTGAGCCGCCCACGTGACGAGGACAGCGCCAAGAACATACTGCCTTCCGCGTTAGTTAAGAGTTAAGACTAGACACCGAAGATCACCGCATCCCGCAGGTTCTTGCCATGCGAACCAAAGCCGCAGAGAACCTCCAGCGAGATGCCGGCGGTTGCCCGTTCCACAGCCGCCGTCGAGCTGGGATCTATGGACGGCCGGCGCGGCCCGTCCACACCCGGACGCTGCATGGTCCATCACGGAGCAAACCTACGCTCTGTATTGCGCTTGTCATCTCAGCTCATGCTGCTACACCCGGGGCTGCCTCATTCCAAAGCTGGCAACAAATTTCGGGATCTGGTCAAAGAAAGAGACATGTCATTTACCTTGTGAGGAATACCTACTACTTCATACGACGGAAACCAGCGGCGGAAGATGGCGAAAGTGCGATTCTGCCTCTTCTGAGCGGCACTTCTGTGATCTGCTGTAACATCTGGTACAACACAACTCCATCGACCATGCCTGAAACTGCAATTCAATCACTTGATAGACTTGTTTGCGCAGCAGATCCTCCTTCCGGGTGCAACCCCAAGACGTGTCATTGTAGAATGGCCAAGACCAGGGCATTTGGTTCACAGCCGTTTTCCAAGATCTGGATGCAGACAAGACGACGTGGTTTCAGAGAGACAAGAGCCGCCACTTGGACCGTCTTGTGACAAGTCTTGTGGGTCCCATCGCTGGTGGCGGGAACGGGCAAGAAGCTGGGGATCAGCTTGGAGCTCCAGTTCGGATCAGCTTCCCAAGCATCAAGGCATCAAGCACTCCCCTCAACCTGGCAAAGGCCATGCAAACTCAGACATGGGAAAGATGGGAAAGAGAAGAGGGAAAGCAACCAATCATGGCGACGAAGCACACAGATTGAAACCCTCAAACCTTCCCAGCGACAGGCCGGGGCCTCGCTGCTGGCTCCAGGGAGTCTGACCTGAGTTCGTGTTTTGATCGTCGTGGTAAGACTTCTTCCCAGCTTCTACAAGCAACAGCATTGTGGAAGAGCTCGAAGGGTTTCCGCGTGATTGGGAATTGCGGGCTGCCTGCCCTGCATTGCAAATTGTTTCGTGAAGTGCCAATGAAACAGCCTTACATGAACTTTTAATGCAACACGACACTGCGAATGCATGACAGCGTGCTTGCAAAGTCCAGCTTTGAGGGCCGGACTGGCATAGCACCAACAGCCAGCAAGTCAGCTGCAGAGGCCGCTGGCGGGCCCTCGCCCTTGGTCTTCCAAATTCGCTGGAATCACGCCAGGATGATCAGTGTTGGGGTGGGGCTGTGCTTGCAGATGCGACGAACAGTTTTCTCATGTGCCCGGCTTGCAGCTGAACTGCCGGCGAGCTCTCGATGCAGCCACGGTGCCCAGCGCGGGGGCAAACTGCCTGCCGGCCGCATCTGCCACTCTTCACCTCACAAAGTTCGAAGCTAAGCATCTGACGACTCCCACATACAGACCTCTCTGACTGAGCTTCAAAGTCGAAAGCGACTGAGGACTGAGGCTGTACACGTCCAAGGAGATGGTGGCCTGGCGAAGTGTGGCCAGGAGTCGAGCCCTTCAAAAGCGCTATAAAGCGATCCAGTGTCCTTGTATGCCACGGGATCTATTCTCTTCATGATGCCCTTCAACTGATTGAGCCTCAGCCGGAGAACCGACGCGACTTCACATCGCAACACGAAGCTAGGGGAAGCGCGGACCACACTCGTAGAACTCGCCGAGGCCGTCCTGTGCGCTGATGCCAGCTCCCGTGTCCCGCGTAGCTACGCATCATCTCATCAGGTGGAGCAGCCTTGAGCATGCCAAGTACCGAGTCAATCCAGTTTGCGGGCTTCGTCAGCCTGACGGACGGAGCACAACAAAAAAGAGGATCAGGGCATCAGCAAAGGAGGACGGGCACTTTGATCCACTTTGCGGCTGGTCGTTCATAGTTGCTGCTCAAGCAACTGATCCGCCAGGAGAGCAGCCCAATTGGGAGAGCTGCCGGCGGCAACCTCGCAGACTTCTCTCGAAACGTTCAGCGAGTGCAGAAGCAGAAGTTCCAGAAGATGCCTTCGTGCCGCAACTCAGGTACACGTCGATCCTGTGCCGGCACGAGGGTCACAAGGGGGTCCTTTCAGCTGACAGGACCTGGCCTCGGGGGATGCAGACTCCCCGCGAAGCTTTGCAGGAAGTCGAACCTCGGAGTTTCTTTCGGACCGGAAGGGGAGGAGCAAAGGCCTCCGCCTCAGTCTCCTCGCTCCGAGCACCTGGCATCTGCATCCTGGCCTCCGCCATCATGGGGGTGTGGCAAGCCCCGGCCTTGCAAGCTGACTGCAAGTCACTGCGTGCATAAACCAGCTGCGGGGCTCCGACCAACTTCACTGGCTGGACCTTCGCTGCAGTTTGGCGATGTCTGATTCCCCAGACCCAATGCCACGCTGCCACGCCTGCTTGCAGCCCCTGGTGCTCCGCGCACGCTGGAGCAGACGCTCAACAGCTGCATCAGAGCCAGCGCAGAGAAAGCCTGCGAAGGAAACGCAAAGACATTGCATCGGCCCGGGGCAAGCCCCGACATGCAGCAACTTCTCAGAAATCGCCCGCCGTCGGCGAAGAGTCGCTGCGAAATGTCGCAAACCTCGCCAGTCCTGAGTAGATTGGGCATGTCCAAAAAGCAGTCAGCATCCTCGCACAGCTTCCCAAGTCCTGCCATGATTTGCCATGTCTTGCCGAGATGCTTCCTGCATTCGATGCAGAGGCCTTCCACGGTCTCCTGACAGACTTTTGCCGCTCGCGTGATAGAGACATGTGGCCCAAAGTCCTGATTCAGGCCGGCCACCGCTAGAGCTGCTTGGGGCCTCTCCAGCATCGCCGCCTCAAAAAACAAAGGAAACGCTGGAAAACGCTGGTTAGCTGGGGGGCGGTTGGGGAGCCTCCATGAGCTCTCCCCGGAGCTGCACAGCTCGCAGGCCGGTCTCGAAGTCCCAAACCCCGGCAAAGGTCAGCGCGGCCTTTCAGCCGCTCTGAGAGCGCGCTCGCGCGTTCGCTTCGCGTTCGCTTCGATTCGGCTGCCGAGCTGCAAAGTCTCCCAGCGAGAGGCCCGCGACAGCCTTGCAGCGCTCCAAGGCCGCGGGCCTCTTGTCCTCCGCACCGCACCGCAGCAGCGCAGCTCAGAGCGGCTCAGAGCTGGCGAGCGGGTTTTGTACGCATTGCGGGTCCCGAAGCTTCTCAACAGCCGCTAGCTGGGTGATGTACATCACTGGCTGGCCTCAGCGGCTCTGGCGGCGTTCGCAGCTGCACGTCACACAGTGCTGGACACTCTCACACTGACGCCGTGGCAGTACTGAGTGTGCTCCAGCCAGCCTCGCACCAAGTTGCTCACATCCCACCTCTCCCAACCACTCAACTTCACCACAAAATCTGTGCCTTCAGGGCCGCGGAGGAGCTCGTAGAAGCCCTGGAAGCCCGGGCCCTCGAGCGGATCGAACTCGAGCACCGCCCGCGCCGCCTCGCGCAGACGCCGCGCTCCCGGAAGCTCCTTGGAGACGAGAGAAGACGCGAACTCCCCGAAGCTCCCGCTCCCGTTGGCTCCTGCAAGCCCCTCAGCATCTTCAAGCTCTTGGAGTTCGCATCGGGGAACAGCAAGGCCATCGGACAGCTGGCCTTTCGCAACGCCAAGGCAAAGCTCCAGTCACCCAAAGCTGTCTACGGGGGGAAACCCTTGCTGCAAAACTCTGAAATATCCGAAAATGTCCAACCCCCCGCCGTCGCCTCCTCCTTGGTCTTGAAATTGATTTTCACACCCATGTTAGCTGCGGCAATCTCTGCAGCAGCCTTTCCCAAAGCCACCTGGGGACAGGGTTGTCCTTGTAGGGAGCAACAAGAACCTCAGGAACCCTAAGGGACAGCTTAGCCCTTAGCCTCGGTATCTTGCGGAATCCCCTCGAGCTCCCTGGATCGAGCTTTGCGCTGGGCTTTTGCTGCCACAAAAGCTGGGGCTTGCTGAATCGCGTCCATAGCAAACTCGGTGTATGCCTCTCGCTCTCTGAGCTTTTGCCGGCGCTCCGGAAGGCTGAGCTTTGCCAATTCCCTCGCTTGCTGCTCGAGCTTCAGACGTCGGGCTTCCTTTTGTAGCTGCCTCTGCTCCTCCTCTGCCTGCTTTTCAGCCAGAAATCTCAGATTGGCCTCGGTCTGTTCCTGAACTTCCTTGGCTGCCTCTTGCACCAAAGAAACAAAGGTGAGGTCATTCCAGGGGTCCAAAGGCGCATCATGGACAGTCTCGACCGACAGCGATGTCTCCGTCTTGATTTTGGGAGGAGGGTCAATGTCAATGTCAGCATCGGCAGGATCAATAAAGGGATCCCAACCGGTCTCCATTGCCGCTGGCTAGATGCCTACTTCCTACAAGTGTGTCGACGGTGCTGCCCTAAGTCTGCTCACATCATGCGCTGCTTCAGTTGTATAGGTCTTTCACTCCTCCACGGTCCATACGCACTCGCAAGCAGTCGCACTACGCAACTTCATACCCAGAGACTTGAGCCGATGATCCAGACAAAAGACCAGCTTTCATATGATTGCAAGGCCAGCAGTTCATGGCCGGGTCAGGACGTTCAGTGAATCGAGAAAGGCAATCGAATGCATGTTTTCATGGGAAGTGGTCCCGGAACCATTTCTGCAGTATCCTCTTGTGCCCAAGCTTGGTTACACCAGCTGCGAGAAAGAACTTCCCATCCAAACAGCCATCATGAAAATAGACATCATGGATTTGCTTTAATGAATCGAAATTTGCGACAATCTGATCGTAATACTGAAGCAGAAACCCAGCGTCGTCGACTGACTCTAACCAATCCTGAATCGGCTGCAGCAGGAGTGGGTTGGTCTCCTCCAGAACGACCTCTTCTGGCTGGCTCGGCAGTGGCACTGCCTCTGAAGCTGCACCAAGATCACCAGCATCAGTGGCGCGGTAGCCTCCAATCGTCCCGTCCCTGCACACATCCACAGCCACTTTCTGCAGCTGCGGTTGCTGCTCTCTTATGGGGCTCCCCGAAGCCGCCAGGCAGCTCGCGTAAGGCAGCTCGCGGGGACCTCCCCCGGCCGGAGCCTCGGCCAAGAGCTCGCAAATCCATTTGGGCAAAGGCCGAGGCTGAAAGCTCGCAGGCTTGGGATCACAGGGCTTCCCCCGGCCCGAAATCTTCCAGGATGTGCAATGGATTCCATGATCCAGGTAGTGCTGCTTAACATACTGGGAGAAGTTGGACCAATCCGCCACGCGCACCTGGTCCTGCTCCGAGCGCCGCCGCATCTGATCCGTTTGCCAGGCTAAGCGGCGCAGCTCCTCGGGCGCTTCGGGTGCCTCTGGCAACGAGGACCTGCAGGGAAATCGAGCCGGATAGCGATTGGGGAAGCTCGCTTCTGGTAACTCCGGGACCTCGAGGTGAAAAGAATACGAAACTTGGGCAGTCGGCGGCGTGGACAAACTAATGACATCTCCATGCTGTAAGCCTCTCGGTCGGCCAACATCAAGAGTGTCACACGTCGCGTTTGTCCCACTGGACTGCACCTGCACTTGCCATCTGGGGGTCAAGGCTTCCAAGCTCCACCTCTGCCTCGTTCTGACGATCCGACACAATCGCTCAGGAAAACTCGCATCCAGTTGCACGTGAGTGTCCGCGCCAGAACCCACGTACATTATAGGAGGCGGCTCATTCCTGGTTTTCTCGCAATCTTCGCAGAAGTATACTTCGGGCAGCCGGGAGTCTCCGCATGGTGGATGTATCCAGCAACCATCCAACGGCGGATAACCTGGCCGGTCATACCAAGCATCATCTTCCCAGGATGATCCAGCAGCATTGCACGGCAACAGTTTCATGCTATGGCCTGGGCAGCTGCATTAACGGCAGTGCAGGGCCTCAAAAGCTTCAGCTAGAAAGGCGGTAGCAAGCTGAAGGTTTTTCAAGATGGTAGCCTGCTGATCCTTTGGAGGCCCTTTACTCTCAAGCCAAATTTTCTATCTGCACAGCAGAGCAGGTCGAGAGCCTGATCGGGATAGACACCAAGCAACTGAAACAAGCGGAAGCTAGTTTTCACCGCTGCACTGCATCACTGCATCATGGGTGACCTCACAGCATGGCTTGATGGCGCTTCCCAAAATATGCTCAACACGAGACTGTTGTAAAGGCACGAAGCTCCCTGAATCCTGAACACGAAAGGATGCCGGCGGCCGCGGCATATCACAAGCTTGGCTCCAACAACGAAAGTTTGGAACACGTTCCGAGCTCTTAGAAGCTCTGAGCGGCTTGATCACAGGGCCAGTCCCTCCAACATGAACACTCACTCCCGGAGGCGACAGCTCAGGTTCTGAAAGCCCGGGTGCTCGTGCCCACACCCCAAACACCCAGGCCGACATGTGCCAGCATCGAAGGGAAACCCATGGCCCGAACAAGGCTGATCAGACGCAGAACTTGTGCAGAGCCCATGCCCATGTGGATTTACCTTACCCGCAGCAGCAGCCCTATGCTGATGAAGTTGTTGTCTCTTATGCTGCTAACATGTACAAAGTCTTTCCACCATCAGACAGTCATCCTGCATGCTGATCAGGATCAAAATCACAAGCGATGGCACAGCCTTGTGGACCATTCGGCTGAAGGCCGGGCACTTGCCAAAGAAGGCAGGGGCGGTGACTTTATGTCTCATTTCACTTTTGCGATGAGCATGGTTGGAGGCCACCTGCACGGCAGCAGTGATCTCACGAAAGACAGGGCATGAATATGCACTGACCAATTCAGGTGCCTCCTGCTTGCACTGGGCCTGGCGCTCGGGGATTCAGCTTCTCGAAGCAGGCCTTTGCAGGGTCGAGCTGTGTGCTCGGCAGGTCCACCCGAACCCGAACTGGCCTGCTTCTTGCTGGCCTTGTGCTCCGACGTTCAGACTTTGGTGGCTTTGGTCAACCTTGGAGCCTTGCATGAAAGCCTGGTACTCTGGTACTCATTGAGCCCAGACTCCTCGGAGGCCTCCGTCTCTGCCTGCGTGAGAAATCGCCTTGGACGACCTCCAGCATTGAGCCCATGCCACCACAAGGCTAGTCGCCAAAGACTGCCGGCTCGGCCTGTGCCAAGTGGCGGCGTCTCGGAGTGCCACCTGTCCTTGGCCTTGGCACTGCTGCGGCAGCCTTCTCAGGTCACAAAGGCCGTCGGCTGCCAGACCTCAGTCTGCCTGTGTAAGTGGTGCCCGCATGCAGCATCTCTCAAAAGACCGTGGCGGCTTCCAACAGCTCCTGTTGCCCAAAGGTCCATGCCGTGCATCGCAGCAGACGTCCCAGTTCAAAATCCACGTGGGAGCCCAGCATTCGGCTAATCCCTGCCGTGCGAAGCCGGAAGGACTCCAAGGTGGTGGAGATTGCGGCTTGAGCTGGCACTGGGAGATGCGCTCAGAAAGGTACAGGGCACGTCGGTCGAGCTCCTGCAAGACAGAGACATCTACCTCGGGAATACACGGCGGACACGTCCAACTACGCAGGCTGTCATTCAACCCCTGGCTGCAGCAGAACGCTGAGAAATCACAAACACGATCTTGACTCTTGGTCGTAGAATTGTGGAAAATTCGTTGGTGATGATATGTGTTTGCTCGTTTGGAAGTCATTTCCTTCTTGCATCCAACACCCTTCACCTTATGGCCACGGCAAGCTGTTGAATCCAAGCCCGAAGTTTGTCTTTCTGCCCTGCGGAGCTGCTGTGATGTTGTGTGGACAGCCCTCCAACAGCACAAAAGCATTTGGCGGGTAGTTTTACCAGACAAGCTCGCAAGTAGATTCAAGTAGATGCAGCAAAGTATGGCAGCGCAGACCTGCTGCCATAGAAGGCCAATTGCACTCCTGGAGCACACCAGCTCCAAAAAAGGACAACATGCGATGCTCTATGTGAGAGCACAGATTCGAGCCGGTGGGCCCTTGCATTATGGTCAGCTTTTGGATCTTGCGGTTGTCAGCACACAACAGCTCAAGGACTCAAGGACAAGAGCAAAAAGGCAAAGGTGGTCAAATCCCGTCGGGGGAAGCACAGCAATAATTCGCCTCGGCCCCGGCCGAAGCGGTCAGAGGTTCCACCTCTCGATCTCCTTCCAGGCCAAACCTGGACACTCTGACCCCCCCCTTCCCTCTGTGTGAACCTCTGGATGAGCCCAAGGTCCCACGGTGAAATTTCGCAATTTCGCCCCCCCCCCCGTTGGTCCCCCCGGCCCCCCCCCTGCTAGACAACCGCGCTTTTACGCAGCCTTGCGCAGAGGTCATCCGCTGCACACTGACACTGCAAGTCTTTTTCTGCGCCTGAAGGTTCTCGCCACGAAATTTCTTCGGCAAGGCAACTTTCGCATTAGACAACCAGCTCCAGCCAGTTCGGCACGTGCGTGTGTGGCCAGGCCGAGGCGGGCGACGTGAAGCCCGCCCGCGCTCCTTCTTCGCCTGCCCAGCTCCCCTCCTTCTCCCCTCCCTCCAGTACTCCCGCCCTCCACCGCTTTTTCCGCCATTCTTGTTTATTTCCTTAGTTTTTTTGGCTTTCTTTTCACTTTACTTTTTCCTTTCTTGCACTCCAACTGCACTAGCTGAATCTTACAACCACTTCGACACATATGACAGTCTTTTTCTTCCCGTTTGTCGGCCCACAACTCAGGAAACGGTCTCTCTCAACTGGTCCCTAGTGGCTACAATGTCAACTTTTCGGTTGGTGAACTGCTGCTGCTCTCACACTGCTTGCTGACCCTCCGATGCCATGGCATGCGATGGCATGCGAGCTTCACGCTTGCATCAGGGGCTGCGCTTTCTCCCTATACGCTGCGGGTTTAGGGTTTCGGGTTTAAGGTTTTTTTTTGAACGCCTTTTTCCTCCTAGCAGTTAAGGTCGGGTTTAAGGTTTAAGCTTCAGGGTTTGGGGTTTGGAGTTTCGGGTTTAAGGCCTATGGGCCTTGGTAGGCTTTCGGGTTGCTGCTTTCCGAAACAAGGCACTTGCTTCAAGCACGGCCGGGCCGAGGCGAACGATGCGAAGCGTTTAAAATCATAATGTGGCTGTTCTCATCACACGGAACCGTTTCAGCAATCTGTGTGGCAAAACAGTACTATTGCAGTGGAACTTGGAGAAACACTTCTGTGGATTTTGAGAGCAGGCTCTGCAGGCAGAGTCCTCCAAAACAGGTAGCAATGGGATCGCCACACGCCCCGGGCTGCCGATCACAAGGTCACCCCTCCTAAGCAGCTGCCGGCAAACACATCATACAGACTCACAAATACTGACCAACAGGGACCTTAAACATCATGTTCTAAAGAGGCCAAGCCTCAGTGCGTCCAAAACTCGCACGCTCATTGGGTGGGATGCATCAGACAACTGCTGGAGCAAGTGCTTCGACAAGCCGTCCACCCAGTCACATGTTTCAATGATTTGGCGGAATTGATCAAGCCGCATCTTCTCGAAGTTCTCAGAAACTGTATCCAGTGCTGATTCTCCTTCAAGTTGAAAGCATCGATCCTCAGTATGGAAGAATACTTCCTCTGATTGAATGCACCTGCTAGCATGATCCAGCAGCAGCAGATGCACATTACGTCGACACTCCAAGCCAATGCAGGCTAAGCACGTTGTCCATCATGATCAGCCATCCTTGACCCTGATCAAGGTCTGCATAGAAATGGCTGTGCGTGCTCTTGCCACAACGACAGAGATAGCTGAACACTGCGTAGTCATAGAAGTTCAGGAAACGACTGTGGCCCTCCGTCAAGAGAAACCATCCCTCGTCAGCATGGCTGCGCAGGAGCGGCCTCACCCGATCGCTCCACGCCACCGCTGCTCCATCAATCTCTATCCGGGGCAGGATCCGCGACAGCCTGACAGACGAAGCAAAGTGAGTCTGTGATGTTTACGAATAGGGATGGATCCAGCCCTGGTATGTGTGCCCGGGCAGGACAAGTTGCATCGAGCCCCTACCATCTTCCAAGCCCTACATTCGCCAAAGACCTTCTCCATCCCGATGCTCTGCAAGCTCTGCAGGCCCGCCTTGAGACACATCCCAACGTCGAGTGTAGCGAGCATTGCTCACACACATCGCGCATGCGCTGCATCACTTCATCAAGACTCATGGTGCGGCCCACAGCAGGCAGGGACGTCCACACCCCCAGCGCAACGTCCAAGGCATAGACGAGAATCTCTGGCCAGAAGCTCTCGTCATTGAAGTCTCGGTTTTGGGAGTGCATCGCCTTCCTGGGCTCGAGGGTTGCGGGCGAAGCAAGGCTTTCCGGCGGATTTAAAATCATCTGAGGGATTTTGTGATTTTTTTCGGGTAATTCGTTTTGCTTCTTTCTTTTATTTGTCTGAGGGTGCGGAGGGTGCGGGGGTGCGGAAGGTGCAGGGGGTGCGGTGTGTGCGGAGGATGCACGGGGTGTGGTGCGGGGGGTGCGGAGGAGGGTGCAGGGAGCATCTGGAGGGTGCGGAGGGTGCAGGGGGTGTGGGGGCTGCGGATCCGGATGGCAATAGAAGTAATAGTAAGTGCTGGCAATAAGCCGAAAAATAAACTACTAAACAATGTTATGAAGATAAAGCAATTGGTTGGAGAAGGATAGCCAAATTCTGTTAAGCGCCTATGACAAAGAGTACAAAGTAAAGGGGGCAAAGCAAAAAGGCGAAAGCAAAAAGCAAAAAACCTAAAACACAAAGCAGCAAGCAAAGCAGGCAGCCAAAAGCAAAGGTAAACAAAGCAGCAATCAACAATAAAAAGCAACAAGCACAGAAAGCAGCAAAAAAACGAGCGCTAAAAAACACACAGAACACTGTGCTTTGCTAATGTTGGTTCTCCTGCTTTAAAATCAATACTGTAAACTGCAACATTTTTCTCCTGTATCGCACCAAGCTATGGGGAATTTACATTTGCAGGATCCTGTTTTACAAAAGCTGTTGGGGAATTACAATTTGCAGGGTCTTGTTTCACCCAAGCTATTGGGGAACTACAATTTGCAGGATGTTGTTTTGCGTCAAGTTCTAGATAGCACTGCTCTGGCACATCAGCTCTCTTTTTTAACCGTGTTGGATCTGTAGGCTATGCGGCTAGCCGGAAGGTGCCTTGTCTCCTGAAGGCCAGAAGCATAGGCAAAAAGAAACCCCCCCGGCTAGACTTTGTGAAAAGGCGAGTGAGAATAGGATGCAATCAACGAATTGAGGCCAATGTACAAATGGCTCCATAAGGCTAGATTGGGCAAGGCTGAGAGGCTTGCTAATGGAAGTTCAGAGGCTGAACATGGTCGCTGTTTCCCTGCACGAGGCGCGCGGGCGAACGTGGTCTGGTGAACCGAGGCAGGCACCAGGGCTGTGAAACCAAGGCAAGCTAGGCCGTGAAACATCACTAGTGCTGCAGTCGGTGAAGAAGAAAAAGTACCTGGGCGAGCAGGGTTAGGGAGGGGTACCGAGGGGAGGGCTCGGGCCTGAGGAAGTTGGCCAAGGGCTAGATCGGCTTGTAGTGGAACTCGGTCGCCCAGATAAAGGCGGTTCGAAGGCTGGCGTCTCGAATCAGATCTGAGAGCCCGGGGCAGGCACGGCAGGCTGGGCGCGGCGGGTCTGTCCTTCTCGACGAGCTGGTTGTTCTTGGCGGTCTCTGCGCTCGTATTGGGGCCGTTGGTTCGGCGCCCCCTTTCCTTTGCCTTGTCCCTTGGTGCCTTTTGCAGCCACTCATTGGCTGTTCGCCTCCTGGTGCCATCCGGTCTGTAGTGGCAGCGAGGGTACCTGCGTGGGGCCCGGGGCTCCGCAGCTGGTTCGGCTTCGTCGGCACGGCCGGCATGCTTGAGTCGGCAGCACTGCGAGTACGACAAATGACGCTATGCAGTGTAGACAGGCCTGGCTCAATCGACCTACCCTGAGACACTGAAGGCTTCCTATGCATTACACGTGCGGCGGTCCTCCATGTGTGGAAGCTGACGAAAGGTGCTTCACAATGACCTGAGGTAAACATTGGAGGGGGTTTGGGGACATGGTTATACATGTGTGGGTGGCAGGCTCGGCTGACGAGGGTCTGCTCTGTGTACATGTCCAAAAAGCCAGTGTGCTGACAGAAATTCCGATGTGCAAGGAGAAACTCGCATAACGCTCCGGAGCTGGGGCCTGCTACGGCCTGTTGCTGAGGGGCCGTCCTCGGTCTCCCTGCTATTTGGTGGGAGGGGCCTGCCTTAGCAGCGGCAGTGAGTGGCGCGGGAAAACACGCAGTCATTTAAGCAACATGTTTGCGCAGATTTAAAATGCACGTGTTGTTGAAAATCTTGTTCAAGTTAAAACAACACGCCAAGGAAAATTTCTCAAACTATTGTGACAAGCAGCCATGCAAATTTGTATGACTAGATCACAAAGGAACACAAATAAATTAATCATTGCGCTGCTGAGCGGCAGCTATGAAAACAGGATAGACAACTCAGTCGCTCCGCGAATTCGCCTTATGAGATGAGGCTTAATCTGGAAGCACGTATTGCAACGAAGGCCGGCTCTAACCAGCACCTTGGCGCATGCTTTTTTAGGCTTGGGAGGCTGAGGCTGAGGCGATCGAGGCTCGAATGTACAACCGGGATGGTCTGGCAGGGCTGTGACTGAGGCTGCAGCGGCCAGTGAGGAAGAGGTGCCTGAGCGCAAGGCGAGTATAGGCGCCCGAAGCTGTGATGCCCGATCGGATGGCTAGCTCGGCCCCCGGGACTGTCAGGTAAGGGGGCTAAGGCGCTCGGCGATGTAATCATGAACTGCCTTGTTGAGAAGGCACAGCTGAAGAAGGCAACGCTCTTCCGAGCAAAACATGATGATATAGGCAGAAGGCACAGCACCAAAGATAATACCTTCAAGGCTCCAATCCATGGTTGGGAACCAGAGGTATGGGCTGAGGCCTGGTACGGCCCTCCAGGCTGCTGGGACGTGAAGTGGCTCCCAAGGCGGAGGGTTCCTATACCACAGGCCTGGGATGTTGCTATCTAGGCTGGAAGGCTGGGAGGATGAGGTGACCGAAGGCTCCTCCTCTGCTATGCGACAGCTGCTGTTGGCTGAGTCATGGCTAGGTGAGTGGGAGACGACTGGCGAGAGGCAGAAGCGGTCGAAGTAGGTGCTGGGCAAAAAGGCTATGTGCGATAGGCTTCCGGCGGGGTACCTGCTGGAGCAGAGGCTAGGCAATTTACCTGAGCCGCCTGAGAGGGACCCTGGCGATAACTCAGAGTCAGGTTCGGGAGGCTGAGGTCCTATCCAGGCAGATGCAGATATAGGCGGCATTAAGGACCCGGCTGGTGTGAGGGCAAGACCTGAAAAACAGTCGGCTAAGTACGGCTGCAAAGATGACCTGTGCCGGGCTGCCGGCGGGGCAAAGAGGTGGCTAAAAGGCCTGACTAGTCAGTCAAGTCGATAAGCACGACAACATATTCGTGACACTCGTTGCTGAGCAAGGCGAGGCTAAGCCACGAGGGCGCATCGAGAAAAAGCATAAGGCGACTGCCCACAGTGCAGGACTGCAGTAGATCTGGACGGCGAGTGCCTAAGGGCGAACCTGACCCATGTAGGTGGGCAGTGGCAGGCAGTGTCCAGATGCCAGTCGTAAGGCAAAGTTCGAATAGGCACGAAGTATAAAAGGGTGAGGGGCGAAACAGGGAAAGGGAAGGGGCGTAACGGGGAAAGCCGAACAGAGAACGTGTGGGCTGTAACGGGGAAAACGTCTGGCCTGTAACGGGGAAGCCCCTCCCCTGAAACGAAGAAAGAAGCACGGGCGTAATGAGGAAGGTACACACCTTTAGAGCAGGCATCGTGGTTTTGATAACTGTTGCGCAAGTACACTGCAAAGCACAGGAAAGTAGGAAAGCGACCCTGGAAATTNGTACACACCTTTAGAGCAGGCATCGTGGTTTTGATAACTGTTGCGCAAGTACACTGCAAAGCACAGGAAAGTAGGAAAGCGACCCTGGAAATTGAGTGCCTTTGCCAGAGCCTGCGATGTTTTCAGGATTGGGAAATTGGTGTAGAGTCATAAGTTCCAGGCTGATCGAGGGTGTAGGGATTACGCTCGTCCAACGTAAGGATGTAGTATTGGTACTGCTTTCCGCTTGTACGTTAGGCNTTTCAGGATTGGGAAATTGGTGTAGAGTCATAAGTTCCAGGCTGATCGAGGGTGTAGGGATTACGCTCGTCCAACGTAAGGATGTAGTATTGGTACTGCTTTCCGCTTGTACGTTAGGCGTTTACGCCTTTCGGTGTCTGGAGATGGGAGAGTTAAGGGCTTCTGTGCTGAGATTCGGACTGATGGTGTAAGGTCTGGGAAATCCATGGAATCTTCGCGAAGTTTCGGAGCTTATGAAGTTTCCTTGTCGGGGAGGAGTCTGGGGTTTAGAGGAGGCCCAGGGCNGGCTTACGCGCTGGCATAGGCCAATCTCGGCCAAAATCCTAGGGACAGCGCACGTCGCAAAGTTCCTTGAGATGCACTGCGACAACTTGCAGGACAAGAACCGCAATCCTGTCTCCGGATAAGCCAATTACTTTCCACAAGGAAGCCATGTACAGTCGTTGCACCTTCTTCGGGTGTGCGAGCCGGCTTATATTTCTTTAGCTTGGTTCCTGTAGAAGGCTGTACAGGGCACGGAAAGGATTTCTCTAATGTTGTAAGGGCCTAAATGATTAAAACAGAACCTGGATTTCGATTCCTTGCTAATGGAACAGTTTCGCAGTATCCGGAGACATCACGCATTGCCTGCTTCAGGCATCAATGGCTGCCTCAACATGGACCAGGTAGGTTCGGATATACTGCGAAGAGGCCGCAGGATATAGCAGCAAAGACTTCACGCAGTCGAAACGACTTGAAAGACATCCCGAAGAATCTCAGGCATGCTGTCCAAACGCCATCCGCCTGAGCTGCAACGAGACCAGCAGGAGATGAGAGAAACATAAATATGCCACGCGCACAGCACAGACTTGCGACCTTGACATTGACAAGGNATCTCAGGCATGCTGTCCAAACGCCATCCGCCTGAGCTGCAACGAGACCAGCAGGAGATGAGAGAAACATAAATATGCCACGCGCACAGCACAGACTTGCGACCTTGACATTGACAAGGGGCTGCGATGCACCAAGCAAGTGTTCCTCGGATGCGCAAGAAATGAGACACAGAGGCGACGTCCCAACTCTTACCGGCAGCCCCCGCGCGAAGGCCGCGCAGAGCCTATATTCAGCAGAATGTCCGAAGCACCTGGACGCACTTGCATGCGTTGCACGATTGAGATCAGGTCCGGACTTTGAGGTCCTGCAGTGTGCAACACAGAAGTGGGAGTTCCGCAGCATGCGTGGCTGAAGGTGTCGAGCGGCCGGAAGGAGGTGGCAGGTGTCTACCAGTCTCAGACCCGTCTCAGTGTACAGCATATATGTCCTGATTCGCGGGGGAGCTTAGGCTTAGCCCTATATTCCCATACATACAGACATATATACATACATACATACAGACATACATACATACATGGTGCGCGGATAGTGCGCTCACACACATACATGCATACGTACATACGTACATACATACATACATACACACAGGTAAGATATGAAAAGCTTCCGGGCCTACTTGTACGGACATACTAAAACGTTTGCTCGGCCACAGAAGCGCAGTCTCAGAAGCTGCGCT